>JAYECN010036443.1:0-28875 GCA_035222435.1 Microcambeva ribeirae | reverse complement strand
TTAATTAATAATTTCATTCATAAACATTTCTTTCTCTTTAAATCTAAAAGAATGTGGTTTTTTTTTTGTGTGTGTTTATTTATTTATTTATTTTAAATCATACTTGTCTTGATCTTTATCTTGTTTCTTTTCAGAAAATCTACCAATATTTTTCTATTTTTCCAATATAACTCTAGAGTGGAATAAAGGATGACAGTGATCTATTCCTACACCTTTCCTTTTCAAACACTCCATTACTCTTCTACATATGAACTACTCTATGTAGCAAAATAATAATAATAGAGCATGTAAACAAAGTAGCTCCTTTACCAGTTTTTGCCTCTTCCGTCTAGCACACTGGGTGCATGCATAGTGACAAGCTCCCACATCACTGTCCTCTAACACTCTAGAGATTAACTTGCTTTTGCTAAAGCCAGGAATAGTGCTGACCAGTTTCATTACTGAATGTTACAGAGGTCTTTCTATGCTAGGGAGCATGTTAGAAAATAAAAAGATGGTATAGCCAGCATGTGTTTATCTGGAACTACATAGCATCCTATGGTAGCAGGGTTACTAGCTGGAGTGTCAAGATAAGGGTATGCACTGGAAAATGATAGCCCCACTGATCTCAAAATGCTGGTGTGAATCAAGAATGTAACATTTCTCATTCAGTGTCATTGTGCATTGAAATCTCCCTAAAGCCAGGAACAGTGTGTGGGAAAATAATAGCTCCAGGGCTCTCTATACTTCTGCATCTGGGTCTCTTTTCTGACTCTAATCTTAATTTTCCTTTACATCAGAGGGCTGGAACAAGCTATCATTCAGGAAGAAGGTCCCACTCTAGTTGCACTCTGAAGCACTCTGAAAAGTATGTACTGTCAGTAAAATATAACTTCTCTTAAACAGCACACAAGCTTACCAGAGAGGTTTTTCTAAAGCAGGCAACAAATAGTTTATAGTCCCACAAGAAATCTGCTTCCTTCCAGCTCTTAATGCTTTTTCTTTCCCTTAAACAAATACAGATGCAATAGGTCAGACTTTCTGTGAACCATGCAAAGGTGCTTTCAAATCTCAGGTGTCTTATTTTCTCTAGGATGGTTCTCCTTTCTTTTCTTTACAGAGCAAAAACATATAACTAGAGAGAAGGAAACAAAATCTGAAAATAGATCTTGCTTCTAGCCATGTCTACTATTTCATATATATAAGGGTATTTAAGTCAGACAAAATTTAGAGGTCATAAAGATGAAGGAATAGCAGTAATTATGTGTTGATCTTGCTACAGCATTATATATAAGTATTATATATACTATTAGGAACCTTGGAAATAAGAGCTTTAACAATGGAGTAGATATGAAATTCTCAACCGCAAAGAATCTTTATATTCTGATCAAAGGCAATATAAAATTCATAGCTTATGTGCTGAGTCTTCTGAATATTTTATCTATGGTTACCTATAGATTTCTGTACGTAAAACAAACAAGCTTTTCCTAAAACAAATTTGAGATAGAAGAGAGCACCCTGCAAAAAGCATATGTATGGAATATTGCTTTGCACAAGGCACTCCTAAATTTTATGCTGTGGCCAAATTCATCAGATTTAGTCCTCTTCCCAAATATATAGGCTCACATAATTAAATCTGTGGCTAACCACAGAGAAGACAATGATAGAGCCAGGCTACCCACCTCATTAACTTAAATGATCCAATTGGGTAAACTGGGGATGTATTGCAAAATGATGACGCTTTTCTAAAACATATTCATTGGCCCCTAGGAGGACAAAAACATTGCTATTCCTGAATTTAGGAAGTAAAGTTAAAAAAAAAAGAAAAAATAGTTTCCAATATAAAGGCAGCCAAAATAGAAAAAAGTAGGAAAGCATTCTTCCCTAAAGTCGCCACCGCAAGGAATGTTCTCATCAGCATCTTTCAGGACTTTTTATGAAATGGAAAGCCACAGATTAAATAAAAGAAAAGGATTTTGGTCATTTTTAACCAGGGGAATATTAGAAAACAAGTTCAGACAGTTGGTGGTGAATTCATGCCTCAGTGGCATTTTTTTTTTCCAATGAGAAATCTATTGCTTACATCAGATATATTGATTTAAGATGATAAGAAATTGTCCTACTAAGTTCACATTGTTAAGTTTTACAGATACTCAGGACAGAGGAATTTTACCTTATTACTTAGCTTAAAAAAAATATATATATATAAAAAGAGGGTAAATTGTTCTGAATAAGCTAGTGATAGACACCAAATTTATATCAAGATAAATAGCTGAAAAAATAGAGTGATTATTAAGCATAAGGATATAACTGAAATGTGAAATAGTTTGTCACCCCAATGAAAAAGAAAAAAGATAGTGATTTAATTTTACTTGCATTTCCTCATTTCCATAGAATTACAAAAGACTAAAGGCCCAGAGTGAATTAAACCAAAGTAAAAAAAAAAAAAAAAAAAAAAAAAAAACTGAAATATGCATTATTTCTTTGAAATATGCTGCATATTAACCTCTAGATACTTGCAATAAAATTAGCCACAAAAACAGAAAATGAACTTGTATATTGCATCCATCATTCTTCATATCACAACTGAAAGAATGCTAGAGAGAAATACACAATTTTCATGGTTACTACGATATTTTCTAAATACAAATGTTATTCTATGGTAGCATTTAGTGAGCTATCCCCACTATTCTTGATGGAAATAGCATCATAGTCCATATAGTGCTGTGTTCTGTTTCTTATTTTTGTTCCAAAAAGAAGCCTGGAAGGATCTTTTGATCCTTGTGCCCATGTGCATTGTTTCCTGAAGGACTGTCCACTGACTGTATACCCACATAGGACTTATCAGGTCAGGAAAGTCTGGCCTAATGCCAGACTACTTCTTTTGCATCTTACATTCTTTTGCATGAAAATCCCCTGGATTAATTTACTCTATGTCTAATTAATGTGCCACACACTAGGTTTACTATCAAAAGTTGCTGAATAACAAGAAGATTGCAAAAGCCATCACTAAAATTAGTGCTTTCATCTACATTAATTCAGCAAATTAATGACTTTAAAATACCCCCAAACCAGAAAAAAAAAAAAAAAAAAGAAAAAAAAAGAAAAAGAGCACTCATAAGACATTGCTAAATTAGTCTTTTGGTAACTGTTTCAAAAACAAAAACAAAATTAAGTGTGTTGATGCAGAATATAGAGAAACAAATAGTGGTGGAGAGTAATGAAGAAGTGTAGATTAATCAGTAGCACAACAGTCTTTTTAATCATCTTTCTTGTTCTTGTTTGGAGACCTTCAAAAATTAGGCAATGTACTACTGTACTGTACTGTACTGTACTACTAAAGGTAGAACTATCACCAGTCAGGTGATCGTAACTATATTTTCACATTTTGTGTCCCACTGGTTATTACCACAGGGTTTTGACCATTACCTGAGTTAGGTAGATTCTGGAGTTTAGAAATTTTAATTTGCTAACTTCTGAATTAGTATTAGAAACACACATCATTCTTCTTCCCGGGAGAGGCTGTTAAGTGAAAACCTGTGGACTCAAACATTTTGAGTCATTAGCTGTCATGTTTATATTGATAGGCAGATATGGTTTTATTTTTGAGAAAGATAAAATTATTTTACCTAAATACCCTACAGATGTAAATCTCCTCCAGTTACTTGAAGCTAGTTTCCTGCACGATATCCTTTAATGCCACATTTTAGTATAGAAGGAGCTGTATGCGCTCCCAAAAAGCAAAAGAAGGAAGATAGAGGGAAACATGCTTAAGTTTGTTAAAGTTTCTAAATTATGGATAACCAGGACCCATCAATTATTCTCAGGAATGTAGCCCAAATTAGGAAACCTAAAATAAACAAGCAATAAAGCCTCACCCTATACTCCAAACCTTGCTTTGGTGGGTATGGACTAAACCTTCAATAGTCAAAACTGTAAATTTAAGGCCATAAGAGATAATCAATATAACATCAGACTAGACTAAGTAATTTAATCAAATTAGTCTTGTGTTTAGCTCCATGCTTTGCTAACATATATGTATAAGAAAGTCATCTGTGGTAAACTTGTTAGTTTACCACATAATTCATTACAACCCTTACGAGTTTGTTCTAATAACAAATCCCTCAGTGTTTAAAAGAGAGAAAAAAAATAACTGTCTTAAAATATTTCTCAATGCTCTTGGGAATTTGAAAATCAGTTTCCAGCCTGTGGTTCTTGTTTTGCCTTTCCATGTTTAAGTCTAAAAGACTTAATCCCTAATGTACCAATTTACAACTACCTGCCAGGGCAAACTGTGGAGTGCCTGAGGGTTGTCATTTCCTAATCACCCAGATCAGAGGATCTTTTGGACTGCGCACTGTTCCTGTTCAGCCTGCGATGTTAGTGATTACGATGCACAGAAGCCAAGCTTTGTCGGGGGTACAGGGAAGCAGGAGGAAGGAAAGAAAGCAAATTGGGATGAGGCTGGCACACGCATTCCTAAACAAGAAGGGCTAGTCAAGACATAGTCATAGCCAAAATCTAGAACAACTTTTCATCCTGGATTTTTACTCCATCCATTTTGTATACCCTATAATCTAAAATTATTTTATGTGGGTATGCCATGCACACATCAGGATTGGATTCCTATTTCATCTTTTTCCTATCACAGTATAAATGAAACTATCAGCTTGAAAAAGATGCACAGGGAAAATTGTAAGAAAAAGAGCATGCACAATGCTTATGCCAACTTGCATTGTAATATTGATGTTAATATTAATTATTCATAGGATATTTGTTAGATCTTTCACTGAAGTAGTAGACACATCTGTATGTTTTGTAAGGAAGCAATCTACTAAAGGCATGATTTGGGGAGTTTTCAATATAAAGTAAATAATCCTAAACTGTCAATAGACACCACTAGAACAGAATAAGGGAATCTTTATAGATGGTTGCAGTTTAACTTTGATATCTTCAATTCATGACCCAAACTTATTCCATTCTATTCCTTCTGTACCAATCTGTGGATGTTCAACAGAAACACAAACCACTTGAACACTGCTGTAAAGCATGAAATCTCTGTTTCTATATACCTCCAAATTAATAAACAAACACATAGTTTTTTTTTTTTTTTTTTTTTTTTTATAATTTTGGCACAGAGATTCACAGTTAGGCTAATAATGAGTATAAAATTTTGAGTTAATAGTGTCTTTTTTTTTTTTTTCCTAAAGGTTATGTGTCTGAACACAGGAGCATATAATAGGAGTGCCTTCTCAAACTTATATATGGATTTGCTAGTGTGATCCTGTAGTGAATTGAAATTATTGAACTATATGTGTAATGTAATTAGGGACAGTGATGTATAACATTTGAATTAGAACTGGGAAAAAAAATAAGGAAAATGACTTGACAAGCAATATGTAATTTTATTTTTTTAAAGAGAACAGCAAAGAATAAAGAAGGAGTTACAAACCTGCAAAGTTATTAAGTCCTTGCAGTATCTCTAAAATTGGGAACTCACAGAAAATCAGAAGAATATTTTGAAGTGATGAGTGCAAATCATTACTTTAACATTTTTTTTTTCCTTAAAGATTCAACCTCTGTGACTAGAAGTTTGAAGAAGAAAAAAAAAAGTAAATGACATTAAAGTACAAATATTGTGTACACAATGACATGATACCTGAAGTACAGATTGCTTCCTTCTTCCAATAGAGTTTATGTTTTTGTTATGTTGCATTTCTTTTCCACTATAAAGACACCCTGCTCAGCCTTTGCTGTTGTTCAGGCATGACAGTCTGGAGGTCCAAATGGACTATTTTGTCTCATGTCCTATGTAGTTTGTTGAGATGGTCAGCAGTGTTTAAACTCTCTCAGGCTTCTATAACATTGGACAGACGGTGTAAAACAGCCCTGAGATGCAGAACATACTCTGTCCCTCTTTCCAAGTCACCGTAGTGCATATTCTTTCATACTGAAGGGGAATGTGTTACTAGGGTCACACTGTGCTGGGCACTGTACAAGCAAAACCAATTGAGAGTTTTGTCCAGTGACCTTAAAAGTCTGAAGTGAGAGACAGCAAGTGGATAAGACAGATGGAAAGGAAACACTAAAATAGTAGTAAGACAGCTGCACACAATGTAGTGAGTAGTGGACACACCAGCCAACTAATCACTGGTAAGTATTTTTTAGCGTTGCTGCACAGACAAGCTTGTGGGAAGGATTTAAAGTGAAGGTGATAATTGGACAGAGGTGTTTCTGCAGAAAAATGAGAATGTAAAAGAATGACATTGGATATCACTTATGAAAAGTATAACAAACTGATTATCAGAAATAGGGCATCCCGAGGTTGTGGGAGTCGGTCTGATGCACATGTCCATTTAGAATGATGTGGGTATCAACCTTGAAGGGTTTTAAAAGTGAAAATACGTTGTGGCTCAGCATAAGAGATCCAGTAAATAAAGTCTGTGTTATGTTATGATTGAGGCAGTGACCAAAAAATTATTTGTACAAATTCACCTGGGAATATCTTAGAAATGTTTACATATGATTAGGAAAAAGGTGACAAGTTTCATCAAGACCCTTTTAAGTAATAGAAATTGTGAAGTTGACCTTGACTTTGGGGAAGATGCGTTACAGAACTGGCATGTCTGCCTTTTCCCCTCAAAAACAGCAATCCAAAATAATAGAATCACAGAATCATAGAATCATTAAGGCTGGAAGGGACCTCTAGAGATCATCTAGTCCAACCTCCCTGCCCACACAGGGTCACCTACAGCATGTGGCCCAGGACTGTATGCAAGCGGGTTTGGAAGATCTCCAGAGAAGGAGACTCCACAACCTCTCTGGGCAGCCTGTGCCAGGGCTCTGTTACCATCATTAAGAAATTTTTCCTTAAGTTCCTGTGGAACTTTTGGTGCTTCAGTTTGGGGCCATTTCCTCTAGTTCTATCAGTGGCCAACACTGAAAAGAAGCCAGCCCCATCCTTTTCACTCCCTGCCTTGAGGTATTTATAGACACTAATGAGGTCTCCTCTCAGCCTTCTCTTCTCCAGCTGAACAGGCCCAGCTCTCTCAGACTTCCCTCATAGGGCAGATGTTCCAGGCCCCTGATCGTCCTTGTAGCCCTGCGCTGGACTCTCTCCAGCAGCTCCACATCCCTCTTGTGCTGGGGAGCCCGGAACTGGACACAGTACTCCACAGTACTCCACAGTACTCTATAGCATGTCCTAGGTACTTTTGAAGATTTCCATGATTTCACAGAATCATAGAATGATTATTCTTGGAAAAGACCTTCAAGATCATCAAGTCCAAATGATTTAGCAGGGTGGTAGATCAGAAGGTAGTTACTGCATCGTTAACTGATGACAGGTTGGGAACAAGTTTTTCACAGGTTTAGAATTCAAATTGTTTTAGAACAACTGGAGAAAATGTCTGTAAGCAATGAGATTCTATTCTGTAAGATATATGTGAGGGTGGGACACTGAGCATGGATCCTTCCTTGGGTTGGTCATGGGCTTACCCAGGAGATGGCAAAATCATAGCTATTTTTCAGGGGCTGCCCATGCACTTAACCTCAGGAAAACCTCAAGATTTCTAGCAGCCACCAACAGCATACTTAGCCCTCAGGCAATGGATTCCTTTCCTCAGCCAGATGCTGCCTCCAGCAGGGCTGGCCTGGGAGAAGAAAGCTCTGGTGGACTGTCCCAGTGGAGAGTCCCCAGATCACTGTCTGAGGTCAGACTGTGGCATCCAGGGGACATGGAGCTCTGTGGAGAGGCAGAAGTTTTCCTTTAGAATCATTTTCCAATCCAAGAATATCTTTTCTTTACTAAGTCAGTAGTTTTATTTTGCAATTGAAAATGACAGCTGTCTAATAGCTTCATGGCTCCTGCAGGAAAAAGACTCAGCTGGCAAGAGCCTTTCAGACCACCAGCCATGGGGCACTGAGCACCACATCTGGCCATATGTCCCAGTCAGGAGAGCTAGGCAAGGATATGTAGAGAAATGAAGACTCTAGTGTTTTGCAGCCCACAAACTCTGGAGGAAACTGAACCGGCAAAGGCAGACATAGGACCACAAATGGCTTTTTCATTTCTCTGCCTGCCTGCGCTCAGGAATCGAAGACCTTCCAAGGGAAAGCCTTAATCGGAATTGGCTTCCTTCAAGGTATCTGTCACTTGAGTTGTTCAAGACATGGGCAGTTATGACCGGACATCATGTTGGAATTATACTCCTTTGACCAGAAGTTTGACACAGAGGTCTCCGGAGGTCCCTTCCACTAATATGTCTGTGACTCCACAATAAGGAGTGGAAACCTCCAAGGGTATAGCCTCTACTACGCATAATCCTCCCAGGCATGTGTTCTTCTGGCTGGAAGGACATTCTTATGCATTATCTAATGACTTAGCACCAGTCCTCTACTCCTTTTCAGTCTCACAACAGTGTTCAAACCTCATGGAGCCAAACTAAAGACATAGTAGATTCAGCACTGATAGGCACAGAAGTCAAGTTACAGAAGCAGTTTAGATGTTTTTCTTATTCCTTCTGTTCTGGTCCATGTTGTGATGCAAAGAGCAGACCCATTCATAGTCCTTTCTTTCAAGTGTGGTAATGCAGGACAGGGAGTTCCCAGAATGCTCCCACATCTTCTCTATACTATGCTTGCTTTTCAAAAAGAATAGTAAAAAAGATACCACTCTGTTATTAGCATATAGGTTGGCCATGCAAAATGATGACGATTTATATGTGAAAAAACAATGCAGTTCTTTGCTCCATAAAGGGTTATGTTTTTGATGCTATTGTGGCAGACTCTAGAAGGCCAACATAATTCCAGTCATTTACTTTAAGAAAGCTGAACTCAGATTCAGGAAGAACTTCTTTACTGTGAGGGTGACAGAGCTCTGGAACAGGCTGCCCAGAGAGGCTGTGGAGTCTCCTTCTCTGGAGATCTTCCCAACCCACCTGTATGCCACCCTGTGCCACGTGCTCTAGGTCCTGCTTGAGCGGGAGGGTTGGACTAGATGATCTCTAGAGGTCCCTTCCAACCTTAACCATTCTGTGATTCTGTGAGATTGGATTAGGTGCAAATAGGTTAATAGGAGGAATGGGAAGCTGTATTTGCCTGTGTTGAGTAATATGGAAAGGACAGCAATTAATCCATAGAGGAAGAGAGTGCTTCCCTGAGACAAGTGCCCTGTGCAAGAAGAGGAGCTTGGGGAGACCAGAGCTGTGAGCACATATCTCTCCCTTCCAGACCACGTAGGTCTGTGCAGAGTTCCTTGAGTCCCACCATTTCTTGCCTGCCAGTAATGAGCTGTGGAAACTCCTCACAACGTGTCCCCTCATCCCTGCTCCCACCTCTGGAGGTGTCGACTTGCTGTAGACATACTGCTGGCCTAGCATTTGGTCACTGTGGCTCCACTGACTGAAATTTCTGCTTTTTCTAATTATATTTATGAAAAAAAAGTAAGTAAGTGCATCTGAGGAAATAAGTGCCCATAAGTGCATAAGTGGGATCACACAGTTGTTATCTGTTGTCCCATGAGCATAGACCACCTTTTCCCAGGACTGCCCTAATTCAGACCACTTTCAGTGTTTGACTTTGCAAGTTGCATTGCCTGTTCATGGCCTTTTCTGCATGAAATGGCATCTCTGGTGCCCAGTCACAGTGAGGACCTAGATGGATACTATCCCAGATAGACAAAGAGAAGTGAGTGCTGCAGGTTCCTTTCTTGAGTTTCAGTAGGAGCTCCTCCTGCTTTTTCATCCCTCAATTCTTCCCATGTGAATAGTGCTAACTGGACTAAGGCTGGTCTGATATAAGACCTGTATATCCAGGACTGGTTGAAATGAGGATTCTTCTACCATGGGAACTGCAAGCTCCCTGATGGCTGATGATCAGTAGTGTCGGATCAGGCAGTGACAGACCCTTATACTTTGCTCAGACCCAAATACTTCTTCCATGGTTCACATGCAACTGAACCATGGTGACTGATGGTCACCGCAAATGGGCAGAAGGTTCCTAACATTTCATACATAGTAGTCAGATGGATGGAGCAGGGGACCTTATCACCTGTCTCCTCAGAAAGTGGCACGGCCACCAATGTGTTTCAGCAGCTTTTGGGAGTCTCTGTGTTTTTCTGCGTGTGCCCAGACATCCTGATGTCTCCTGTCTACCAGAGCTGGGAGAGCAGATAGGTGAAGCGTTTTGCTTCTGGTCCACAGGATGCTGTAAATCTTGGGGAGCTGTTGCTGTGAAGCCCTTCACAGCACCAAGCCTGCTGTCTATTGAGAAAAGCCAATACCCTTCTGTCTGTCAGATGGCACTTAACCGCTGCTGTTATTCTAGATGAGTGAACACTTGTGTTAGATTTTCCAATAGCAAAAACTGAGGTCAGCAGGGTGTCTGCTGTTTTAGCCAAATCCAGATGGGGTTTTCCTATAAACAAGTGCACACAGAATATTTATACAGGCGATGGCACCTGACGCCTTAACACTTAGGCCATCCTATTGAGTAGCCACTCATACTATAAGTCACTTCAGTGCATTAAGTAAATATTTTAATATAGCCATGTCACTGTTTATTATATAATGGCGGGGGCCCAAATCTTGCCTAATGCTTGGTTAAAAAGTCAGTTTACACCATCCTTTACAGTGAATCAAAGAATGCATAAACGGGGCTCTTTTGTTACTCAGAGTTCTGTTTACTTTACTTTTCTGTAAACCTTTCGAAACACTTGCTTATAAGAGCTGATAGAACCCAGATTTTCCCCTGGGGCTGAGGTGTTCATGATGTTGGGAAGGTACCGCACCAAGTAATCAATGGAGTTTCCACTGAGCAGCCCAAGACTCTTCCGGTATTGTCTCTCCTCAGCTCTGCTTTGAAATCAACTCAAGGTGTCATAAAGGTGAGTTGCTGCTTGTGAAGGACAGGAAACCTTGTGACTCCTTCTCCCATGCAGGTATCACCCTGCATTGCTGAGAAGACCGGGCGATGTAAGCGGATGGCAGCAATTACAGGGAAGCATCCTTGACAGCAGAGGTGCAGTATGGATAAGGGAGAGTCTTTTCCCAATGAACCCAGCCAAAGGGCTGTGTCATCTAGTGACTAGAGCAAAACATTCATTTTTTTTTTCTCATTCTCTTCTTTTCTTCATTCAGTTCTTCACTCCGCCAAGGCAGCAACATTGAACCTCTCTCAGAGCACAAGGTTCCTCTGCTTTGCCCTGTGACATTCTTGAGCTAGAGGCATATTCATATCTTTCTTAAGTTCTTAAGACTTAGAGAGAAGCATGGTAAGCATACCCTGAGCTTGAGGACTTCAAAGGTCCATCTGAGGTTTTGGATCAGAAGCGTTTGGGATATTGCAGAGGAGTGCCTGTTGCTCGCAATCCTGAACACAGGCCTCACAATCACCCCTTTGCACTTGAGTTTTCCGTGATGTTTGTCAATTGTTCCTCTTCCTGCAGGGCGGAAACTTGTCTGGAGCAGGACCTGCTTAATTTTTGCAAGACACCTAACAGGACTGGTACCAAATATGCAAGAGAGGCCTCTATAGCAGCACCAGGTAGCCCCATCTTGTCCTCAGCTCTTCCTCAGATGTCTACACAAGGTTTTCAGTACAGCAGCCAAAGTCTCTGCAGGCATAGGGTGGGATGAGGTTCAGAGAGAGAAAATCTACCATCTCTAACCAGGCTTTCTTCACCATGTGGGAAAGAAAAGCTTGGGTAAGGTGATGCCGTTTATGAGCTTAAGAGTGCTGAGGAGCACCATTTTTCCTTGCCCAGCCTCATTTACCTTCTGCAAGTTGACTCGCAGGAGAGTCAAAGATGCTACTTGTGCACGCTCCCTGCTGCCACACACAAAGATGATGTAAAGTGGCTTGCTTTGTTTTTTGAGGAGTTCAGGCATTCCTGTCTTCATCTTGGGACTGGTGCATAAGGGTACAACCTGAGCCAGGGAAGGAAAGGCCTGTGGAGCATCATGCTGTTCTGAACTGGGATGCTGCAAGATGAGCCTGTCACAGCGTCAGTCTTTAGGGTCCAAGGGGCTCTTGAACAGGGTAGAGAGCAGGTCCGGTCTGCAGATTGAAGCAGGGCTTGCAATGGCACAAGATGGCTGGCTCTGAACATGGCAGGATGTGCTTTAGGTAGCAGGAAAATCCAGCCCTGGGCTACTTGTTTCTGTGTGTTGGGCTGTGTGCACCCACAGGGAGCTCATACTCTGGCTGCTCCATCCAGCATCTGCTTCTGGTTTCTCTGCCAAAACAGCACGCCTGTATGTAATTTTAAGGCATCAATTCTATATGTGATATAGAGCAGAAAATTACCCTTCTGTGGGTTTCTAAGGTAACTGACATCCATATCCTTCTCTGTGCGCTAATGTTAATGGTTAAACCACTTAGCACCTCAGCCCCATGGCCTCATGAAAAGAGCCCTGGGTGCTCAGCCTGACCCAGAGCTCTAGACTGCAGTTAGATCCTTAGGTTAAATTATGTTAAGTCCAGAAAGGAGGCGTCTGCCCTCCTGTCCATCACCTGGGACTTATGGCAGTTATGGTAGGTCATCTTCATTCCAAGGCAGCAATGCCGACAGTCTCTTCTCTAGCCATCCCTGGTCCAGCCCCCTGAGCATACCAAGTAAGCTGAGCATCAGTGTCACATCAGCCTGGTTCGTCTCCTCCAGACTCTGGGGCAAACAGGTCACAGCAGCCACATAGTCCTGCCCTGTGCGACAGCCCGAGGTGTAAATATAATCTTCATGCACTCACGTCTTTCTGCCAACCCCAGAGCAAGCTTTGGGGGAGGCAGAGGGTGAAGAAGGAATGTCTTTGTCTTCATACAAAATTTCCAAAACTTATATGCTCATTGTGATACAGAAAAGAGACATTTTTGAGATTGTGAGGACTCTTCTGTGTGGGAATCAAGCTTCTGCTCAATTCCCACGATGAGCAGAGCTCTGTAGCTGAGACTCAGGGTTAGGCGCACTCACAGTATACTCGGTGGGGGACACTCATCTATCCCTCTGCAGAGATGATCAGGCTGAGAAAGGCCTCTGCATAGACTATGCCTCTCCTCTGCAGAAAAGGCAGAGCGTGAAGATATGGTTCCTGCTGGCCAGACAATGCAGAGCTGAGCCAGCCACGAGAAGGGGCATATAAGCTCAGGCACAAAGCTATGCTCACTGCAGGCACCCTGCTTTCAGATCTAAGCCGGACTACCAGTGTAGGATGCTGATAAGGCCAGAAAGTACCAATAGGCAAAGAAGTCAGAGAATGGAGTCACCAGGGACATAGGTATTTAATGACAGAAATCCCCAAAGGCTCCTGCAACATGCATGCTCTTTCCCAGGGAGAAGCTCAACTCTCTGCTCCTAGGGGAGACCTGCAAGGTATGGTGAGCAGCTCCAATGCACCTGTAGTTCTCTTGAAAACTTCTTCAGATTTTGAAATTAAGCCAGCAGCCTTCACTAGTGGCAGGCTGCAATTCATCACCTTCAAAGAGAAAATGCTGCAAGACAGATGGTGCTGCATTAATGAAGACCAAAATACAGGCAAACACACATCACAGCGAGCCATTCAAAGATGCTTCAGAGTCCAGGCACAAGTGCCACCCCTCTTCGTTTTGCTGCTCTGGAGATATTTACTATAGAATTCAAGCCCACACTTCCCACCATGTGATTTCTGTGTCCAGCAAGAAGAGCATGGGACCCAGGGCAGGTTCGGATGGCCTCTGTAATGGCAGCATCATCTGACACGCATCCAGCTAGCTTGTGTTCTGCTGTCTATGTCCATCAGGACAGAGAGCACGCTGCACTCACATGCTGGAGAAGTTGACTGTGCTAGATGCAGCCAGTAACAGTCTTGCAGACAACCAGTAGTCCTTAGCCCATCCTTGCTTTTCTTAGCAGATGTTGCAAAATATTTGGTCTAAGTCCCCTTTTGTGCTCCATGCTCCGGGATCTCATTGTCCATATGCTGCTGGGGCAGCGTTCCCACCTGCAGGACCAGGGGGTGATGAGATTGTCCTCTCTCTCCTGCATTATTTCGTTGCCATGTGTGGATTAGGTCAGGATTAGTGGAGTGTAAATCCTTAATCTCATGGGTCTGTTGTCTGTGTAATATATTGTTCTCCATTTCCCCCAGGGCAGCCATGTTCCATTGGGTAATTGGAAAGTATTTATCTGTGTCATATTAAGAGTCATTTGAGATAATTTTGAAATTGGCAGATCCAGTCCTCCTTTGTTTAGACCAGTGTATAATTTGGTTAATTTTAATGTTTTTTTTTACTTTGCCACAAAAAGGCGGAAATTTAGATTCCAATATTTAGCAAGTAGCTCTGAGGAATGTTCTTTGGCAGCAGGGCAATGTGGTGAGGCTGCAGGGCTCCTCGTAGCTTTGGAGCATTGGCTCTGTCCTGCATGCTCTGTCTCAGCCTGCTCGCCAGCCCCCCAAGACCTTGCCCCCTATTTGTGTCCTTTCCACTCTGATTCGGACATGTTTCTCCTCACTGTCTGCACTCACCCTATAAGGAACCACATCTGACAGGTAATCACTGCACGACAGTCACCTGTGGAGAAAAGTTGCCAGAGAGTATGAGAGAGACTTGATTAGGTTGAAAAGATAGATCGGTCAGTTCAGTGCTCTAAACATGCGCACGTGCCTAAGGAGCTTGTTGAGAGCTCAGGGCCCCATTGTCTCTGTGTTTAATATTCCATGATGGATTTTTCTTTCAAGAATATGTATGAATGCCTTTTGAACACATCTAATCCTTTGACATTTACAACATCCTGTAGCAAAGAGCTCCAAAGTTGGACTGCATATTGGCTGATAAAATGTCTCCTTTTTGGGGGGGGAAGAGTAACAACCTATTTCATCCCACTTTTGATCATCCTTGTTGATCTTCTCTCCACAAATAGGTTTCCTTTTCAGCATTCTGATTAATTCAGCACTGTCAGGAAAATTTCTCTGCCTCTTGCCCCGCACAACCCTTAACCTGTCTTCTGCCTTCATAAAGATACACTACACTACACTCTGCTTTTTGTCTCTATATGTACTCATATTCTATGACACATTTGTTTCTTTAACAACTTTTGTTGGGGAAACATATTAGAATTTTTCTAAAATTCAAGAACACTTTCAGGTGTCTTCAAAGAGCTCTAGTAGATTTGAGGCAAGACTTCCTTCTCCAAAAGCCATTTGAATCCCTCCTCACTGTACTGCATATCTTTTAACTCTTCATTATTATTTCATTAATGTCTAGTAGTGATGCCAGTGTCTGAGTTTTGAGCCATCCAGTCTGGCACTCCTCTGCTTTGTTGAAGCTGGCTGCACCTATCAGTGTTGAAAACCAATTTGTTTGTGTCTAAGGAGGACTGCGAACCTGTTGATATGGTCTGTGGTTTGGGTGTCAGGAGGGCATCAGTATAGCACCTTTGCCTCAAAGGGTAAAATAAGACATAATCTTCCAAGTGTATTTGACAAGAGCAGGAAGTCTTCCTCTCCCACTTCTGGACATCCATTCCCTACAAATCTTGCTGCTAAGATATAGACAAAACTGTTGATAGGCAGCCAGGAGATACCTCACTTTATCTAGGCTTGTAGCTATCCATGTGTCCTTTCCAAGCCTGGCTCAGCTCCTATGGAAAAGATATTCCATCAGGGATTCCGGATTCATCATGGAGACACTAGGAATTTGTCTTTGTACAGTTGTATGACAATCACAAGCATCAGTGGTAATAATAATTTTCAGGCATCTGTTGTATCCATGATGAAAGAGGTCTATGCTTCCCACAAAGCTTTGCTGTGTTTTCCAGTCCTTTCTCACACAGTCTGGGAACTGATTTGTTAGCTATTTCCAGTGGGTCTGGGGCACAGGCACTGAAATAAGAGGGAAAGAGTGAATGGGAACAGCAGCTTAATGTATAGTTTCAATTAATGCCCAACCTGGCACCTTTCAATAGCCTTATCTGATACTTCCCTAAAAATGGCCCTTTTTGGTCACAGGCTTGATGCTTTGAGACTGGTTGACTTTGTGGATAAATTTAGACAGGAAGATAGATGAAACTTTCTAACCAGAAGAAGAATGACATTCTTGAATAGTCTTCCAAACTGGAAAGTAGGGGCAAAGAGCCTACATTGTTTCTAGATGAAGCCTGATAAGTTTATGGAAGGGATTTTATGACATGACAGGAATTATCCTAGAGTGAAAAATTAAATTATAAGATAATGGGCCTTGAATGTTTCATTTGCTAGTATCACTAGAAGAGTGTTAAAAAGAGAGATCAGTCGTTCTTGATTCTCTTTATTGCATTATGTTTTATCCACCCCATGCTAGACAGCTTTGGTTAGTTGTCTAAAGGAACCAGAAATTTTCTTTTCCCTCTAATGTAAACCTGACTTCAGGGATGCGCAAAGGACTTTTTCACTCTGCTTTGAAACCAATGGTTATGCCTTTTGCCACAAGATACTTCCCATTTGTAAAAAACGTTTAAATATATGCCAAATTAGAGGTTGAGAGGGGTCCTTTCTTACTAGTCCTGAGCTAGTTGTGACCACATAGTCTGGTCCCATGGTCCATGCAAGACTGAGCAATTCAGCAGCAGAGTGTGGCACATCCCAAGCTGTGTTTTTTCCCAACCATGAACACAAACATGATGTCCACATGCTGACAAAGAGCAAGCTATGTGGTTTCTGAGACCTCTTATGCCTGTGGTGGAAGATGCAATGGCTCTGAATTGGGACCATGTATGTTGTGAAGCAAGCCTGGAAGCTGAACAGCTCTTCGTTGCTGAATGCATGATAACAGAATCACAGCATGGTTAAGGTTGGAAGGGACCTCTAGAGATCAGCTAGTCCAATCCCCCTGCTCAAGCAGGGACACCTAGAGCTTGTGGCACAGGGTGGCATCCAGGCAGGTTTTTAAGATCTCCAGAGAAGCAGACTCCACGACCTCTCTGGGCAGCCTGGTCCAGGGCTCTGTTTTACCTCACAGTAAAGAAGTTCTTCCTCACATGGAGATGAAATTTCCTGTGTTTCAACTCGTACCCATTACCCCTTGTCCTGTCACTGGCCACCACTGAGAAGAGTTTGACCCCATCCTCTTTACCTTCCCCCTTCGGGTATTTGTATATATTGATGATCTCCTTTCTGTTCCTTCTAATGCTCCTTGTACCAGTCATGTAGTTGTAGACACTTTCCATTGACCTTTCTCTACTTTAAAGAGCCTTCTGAAATCATCAATGAATGCAATAAGACATGCTATGAACTCTGATTCCCCATGGGGCTGGATTATTAACAGCTATTATTACTGGACAGCTTTGTTGATTTATGTATTGTGGTGGCACACTGTCTTGCACAAGATACATAGTGAAGCCCAGACATTTTCTAGTTGCCAGTGATACCCAGGCACATCTGTCCTCTGTGCAATGCGAGTCCAGCTGGGGCAGCTGCTGCCTGGACTGGGAGTCATGGCTGCAGAATCTCATCTGGACAAACTTTCTTCCTAGTTTCACAAGGCCTTGATTGAGGGGATGCTGGGGTCAACAACAATCAGCACTAAGCCTTGCCTTTCTTGGCTCCCCGCTTTGGAGGGGCAGCCAAAGGCAAAGAGGTTCCATATTGCAAAATTTAAATGCAAAGTTGGATGTGACCTCTTTGCCAGACATATTCTAGTTCAGTGCTCAATCTGAACACTGTGTTGAGCTGGGTTGACCACAGGGTTAGAGAAACAACATTCAGAGCCTTTCTGGGCCTAAGCACTAGCATGCAGGTCCACTCCATAGTCCTGCTCAGGTTAGTCCTTGCGGCAGTGGAAGTCACATCCCCTGGGCATGAGTCCTCTGCCAGCAGACTGCAATCTTTCCCAAAAGCTGCTAGGTCACCTGTGGCCTTTGCCACCCACTGACTGCTCTCTGTGCCAGCTTAACCTGATGAGGCCCCACGCTGGGCACAAGGACTGTCTAAGGCCAGCAAACTGGTTTTGCTTCCAGCAGTCCTGTTTCAGAATTGCCTTCATCACTTTATTAATAGTGTTTGTCACTGTGGCTTTTGTTTCTTCCCCTCTTTCTGGCGTCTAATAAAGAGGCATGGGTCCAGTTTGTGCTCATTTTCCATTTCAGATCTCTGCCATGTTTTCTTTCTTTTAGAAAGATTTGTTTATTACATTTCTAAAATTTAGCAAAATAAGAGAGACAAAGATCAGACATAACCGCAAATGTAGCAAAATTAGGACACGGTTAAACCATGCAGCAATAACCAAAGGCATTCAAATGACCTTCTGCAAGAGAAGCCAATATTTGCTTGCAGAAATAAGTGGGTAGGCAGCTGCTGCTAGGGGTGAAATTGTGACCAGAAGAGTCTTTTGGGGGTGACCCATCAAGGTCAGATCAGCTCAGTGCTAGTGAATCCATACTCAGTGCATGGGGAAAAAATCATTTTCAGTCAGGCTCCGCTAGCGTGTAGAAGATGTTCTGAAAGGGAACAACACCAGGATGTCGCAAAAACACAAGATGTGCAAAGGGCACATCCATGCTGTGCAATTCCACACAGGCAGGGAAAAGAGAGATGAGGAGAGTGCCTGGATTGAGCTATGGGACTAAGTGGGTTGAGCGGTATCTTTGAGCTAGTATCTCTGTTTGGCACTGCATGGCCCCTCACAGACAAACCAGCCTCAGGAGAAATATGTCCACACTTCTGGCAGAAGACATTTTTTTCTGAGTCCAGGGCAGTTTTTCATTTCAGTGATTTTTTTTTTCTGGAACTCAAGGCAGTGCCAACCCAACATGGATTTGGACACTTATGTCCTCAAACTCAGGAAGCTCAGCATCAGACTGGATAAACCTGCTATATAGCCTGGCCACAGGAACCATCTGCACTTTTGAAATGAGCAATCTGCGCATTTGTAATCATCAGACCTATGATGTGGCTATAGGAACATTCCCAGTCTTAATGGTAACAGTGATACTGGTATTGTCAGGTACCAAGCTGCAGCTCAAGAGACCAGGGATTTCCATCTCACTAGTATAGCTGAAAAATATGAGCTTTAATCTGGGCTGGATTCAAACCAAATTCTGAAAATAGCACTGTTTCCTTAGGAAATTAGGAGCATAATTTGTCCTGTGTAAACAGTTCAGGTTACAGTGTTGCTAATAGAAATAGCAAGCTGCTAAAGAATTAATAATAAAACAAAATCAAATTAAAAAAGTGTTTAGGAAAAAGAGTGCCACTTCTGTTACAGGCCTCATCCTAACTCACAGGACACATCCTAATGTGTCATTAGACAATCAAGCGTGCACAGAACTTCTGCTGGAAATGAAGCTCTCTCCACGTGTGTCAGACCTTGTGTCCACTGTGATCCAAGCATCATGAGCCCCACCTCACAGAGGTCATGAGTCAGACCTGGGCAATTCATAAGATTAGCCTTTTTCGTCAGTTTTACAAGACAAGTGGCTTGAACAAATTTGAGATTGATAGCTGCTTATTTAATCTTCTTCAATCTACTTAGAATATTGCTGATTATTTTAAGATTTGTAAGTTTATTTTAAGATTAATTTAAAAACTAGAAGCATGGATGAGTTTCAGAGAGGCTGAATATAATACACAGATATTTGTATATGTTGCCCAATCAAGCTATAGCAGTATTTCTATGCACTGTTTTGATATGAGCAGTGCTAAGAGCTAGAGTGGATATGCCTGACAGCACATGAACTGCAACCCTTAAGTACTTCTAATCTCAAACCAAATGAAGAAACCACAACAACACCCAGCTAAACACAAAGTACTTGCAGCAGAAGGCAGTAGTGCAACATCCCATGCAACAAGGGCCTGTAGCCCTTTTGCCCTGCCAAGCCCGTGGTCAGGGCAAGGGCTATGGATGACTGTGGGTTAACTCTCAACCCAGCTTATCCACCTCCTACACCGCTCATGTGAATGGGTTCTGTTAGCAGTGTGCTGGCGACAGGCACATCTTTCCCTGGACAGTGGGAGGACCTATGGCTTTCTCCATGCCAGGCTCCGTGGAGGAGCTGTGGTGCTGTAGGAGAAGGTGCCAAGGACGATAACTATAAAAGGGGTATCCTCATCACCCCCTTCCAGCACCTACCTATGCACACTCACATGACTCCCTTAGAAGGGCCTGCCACTGCCCATTGATAACACAGGGAACACTGGAGACCAGCTCTGGATTAGACATCATGCCTGAAGGTCACAGGGTGAATATTCACCATGCAGAGAGGTTTTCTAATATTCCCAGTTCTCAGGTAGTTTGAAAGACAAGTGATGAGAATGTCACTTCTAACCACATGGATGTGCCCCTCCTCTGGTGCATTATGTGATATGTGAAGAACTTGTGTGATGGCTGGCGAGCATCTAAGGCTGTGATAAATGCCATTCAGAGCAAAGAAAGATTTTTTTTTTTTTTTTACAAACTGTTGCACACGAAGATAATCCAAGCAAATCCTTTGAGATGATCCAGTGAGGTGGACACCCTAGGATAAGTACTGGAAACAATGCAGCAGTTGTCTCAGTTAAGGATAGGTTCATGTGAGTTGATCACCCAGGTTCTCCTGTGGTGAGAAATGGGTGCTTTAGGAAGCAGATCATCCACCTTGTTTTCAGTCCACAGGCAAGCCCTAAAAGTGCCTGTTTCTCTCTAGTAATGTGAAGGGAGCTGAGAGTGCCTTGCTCCAGCGTCTGCACTTAAACATCCAGATGTGTACCTTCAGATGGAAGCCAGCTCTAGAGAGAGCTCTCAGAGCTGCACTGGGCCTCTGACCCAAGACACTCTGTTCTCAAGGCCCTGGATGTTTACTAGAGACTGTTGGTGTTTTGGGTCAGATTAGACAGCTGGCAGTGGGCACCACTTTGGATTCTTCACAGATGTCAGCTGAGGGATTTTGTATAGCACAGGCATCCTCCCTGTCCCTGAGACAAGGATTGATGTTTAACAAAAGTTTCAAGCCATTACCTTCAGAAAGGCTAATACTGACTTTGTATTTCTCTAAAAAATCATAAGATCCTGCAGAAGGCACAGACAGGCATGGAACAAAAGTGCTTCACCATTGCCTTTTTCATACAGTTTATCAAGAAATGTCCTGGTTACAGAACAATTAACAGCCCAGATTCCACTCATACTGCGTGCCCTGCCAGGCTTGCTACATATCCCATGTTCACAAGTACTCTGCTAGGCAGAGATGGAGATACCAGTATTCATTTTTGTAGTCACTGCAAGTAGAAGAAATAGGAGGACTGGCAGCTCTTTCGGATGTCCTGATAGTGTGATAGTAAGAATGCATCAATGGAAGTCACACACAACCTGCCAAACCGTCAAACTCCAAAAACATTACTGTGCCAAACCATGCCCCAGCAGTCTCACTTTACTCTTCTGGTCCTCATCTGCTGCCACATCAAACCTATTTTTAAAGTTCCTCTCAATTCTGATATTTTCTATTTGCCTTCCCTTGCTACCATATCCTTTCTTGGGCAATGCTGTGTATGATGTTTCCTCACATAATTAATAGATTAGCTGCTGGGTGCTACTACAACATAATGAAGTGCTACATTACTGGGGTCACATGAGTCTGCCTGTGCTGCCAAGGTGGCTGGAGGAGGTCCTGGTCCTGGGAAGGGCTTTGGGTGCCAATGCATGAACTGTGGACATGGATGTGAAAGCATGGAGTGAGTTCTCTAGAAAACTGCAACAGTTAACCTGTTTATTATGAGTCTAAATCAACTATAAGATGAATAATTTAAAAAAGAAAAGTAGAACTTGCATCAGTCTGTTTTTGTCCCAGATACTTTTGGCCTATTTACAGGACTGATAGAGAGGTGGATCTTGGAGGATCTGGTATAATAACCCATTTCCTAATCACCACTTCCTCTACTATTTTTCACCACATAAAGCTTCATTCAGAAGGCAAACAAAGGAGAAATCTCTCCTTTTCAAAATAGCTCAGGGAAATGGGGCTGAGGCCAGAACAGACATCTCTCCTGCGAACAGCCACTTTCTCTCATTATTCTCCACAGACTGGAGGCCAAGTGTGTCCTGGATAATGACAACTGACACTTTTGATCAGAGGGGTCTTCGCTGCCTTCTCAGGCCACATCGCCTTTGGGCAGCTTGGAGCAGATACCAGCACTGGGAATTTGGAGGCTGGGAAGGAGATGCTATCCTAAAGCCCTGGGGGTTCAAAGAACTGGCAAACCTTGCTGAGACATTGAACCTGGGGGTTCAAAGAACTGGCAAACCTTGCTGTAATGCTGGGGCATTACAGTGTGACCAAACACTAGGCAAGCTTGCCTTGAGTGAAGATTTTATGGCATCGTGCTTGCATAGCTCTGTTCATTGGTTCTTCACTTTGGCTCCACAGAGGTTTTACTCAAAAAGGTACGTGGAGTAACTTCTCCATGGAAGGAGGACATCCAGGATTGCAGCAGGCTTCCCTTGGTTTGTTTTCCATTCACTGGGAAAGTTCTCTGGCTTCCGTTCCAGGCACTCTTCCTGAGCTGCAGCTCCTCATGTGGAGGTTGAAGTGGTGAGTAGGTCACTTCTCTAGGCCATGGGAGGAATGTGCAGCTCTGTGGGAAAGAGCCTGTAGGCTCCATGCACTCAGCCATTGCACTCAGCTCTGCTGCAAAACGGGACTTTCTGCTTCCTTGAGGAGGCATGAGGGAGTTCAGAAAGGAAATCATCCAAAGAGGACATGGTCTGAGAAGGAAAAGTGAGATAATAGCTGTGGTACATTCCCTGGCAGTTCCAAAATGGTCTCAGAGTATCAAAGGTCATTTGTTGTTTCGGGTGCTGGGGCTAATGGTCAGGGAGTTGTCTTCTCCCTTGCCAAACATGACATGGATCTGAGGAGGACCTGGTAGGGTTCCTATTGGGGCTTGTCTGAAGCAGAGATTGATCAATATCTGCAACAAGTAGCCCATTGGAGCCCAGAGCTCCTCTCACTGTCTGAGCACTGTAAACATCAGCTAAAACACACTAAGTCCATGTTTAGTGAGATTGTTTTATCAGCAACATTCCTTGGAGCAGAAGCCCAGGAACACAAACACGCCACAGCAAACACGTGAAGAATTTGATAAGGCTGAACTGCCTTTCTGAACATCTCTCTCCTGGTTTTTCTCTTTGGGTATTTAAAGTTTTATGGTGGGTCAGGATTGCTTAACAAGCACTGCACATGCAACGGCACTAAATGTATTTGCTTCCATTCAACCTCTGATAGAGCAGACAGGAAAGCAGGGAAGGATTTAGATGAATCCAGTGTCTGAAGAAGTATAAACTCTGTTTGTTCCATGCTTGCATCTAGAAGATGGCACAAGGGAAGAGATGAGAAGGCAGAAAGTGAGTAAGACAAGACATACAGGTTCACATTGGTCTGAGACTAACAGTGCAGGTCATCAAAGCCACCAATGTCACATTCCCTATGTGTGCAGAGGGGTTAGACTAGATTGTCTCTAAAGGTCCCTTCCAACCTTAAGGATTCTATGATTCTATGATTCTATGATTTAGGGGGACCTAAGTGGGAGCCGTCATTCATCAAGGCAATTCTAATGGTGGTTTAGAAACAAAGTGTATTCCAGGGTGCTGTACCTAATTCTCCACAGGCTACAGGTATGAGCCAAGTGCTTAGGTGTGGGTGTCTCATGCCGTTAGAGATGCCTCAGGTCCAGTCTCCACACCAGAGGATGTGGGTCCTTCAAAGGGTCTACAGTTTCTAACAGCCAACCAGGGGTAGCTCAAAATATCTCAGAGCATCTTAAATGGTACTAGAGGTCTCTGCTCTAGTACCAGAATTAAGCCCAGACCCCTGAAGGCTTAACATGATAGATACCTTCTCATCTTCTTTTCTGCCTTTTCGTCTTCCTCACAGCCTTTAACTCCTGCCTTGACTTTGAGGAAAAAAAAAAAAAAAAAAAAAAAAAAAAAGACTTCTCCCCAAAGTTAAAGTTACCCACCATTAATTTTATTCATGCTTTATGCCATTGTTAATGTGTAATTTCTAAGCTCACCTAGAAGAGAAGCACAGTATGGCTGGATCTCGCACCATATCCTCCTGCTCCCCCCAGCAGGCTCCTGTGCTCAGGACCCACCTGACTGGAGAGCTCATGGGACACAAGGTCTGTGCTGTGACAGTCAGATGTCTCTGGCAAGTCACTCTTTCTGGGTTGTATTTGTATGACTGCAGTGACAACAGGTAGAGGGAGAAGAGGCTGTTCTTATGTTAATTCTGTATCAGGACACAGGAAGAATCTTTTTCTGTTCCAAAGAGTGGCAAATTCTGGTGCGCACCTTGACAATAAGGTCTCTCTGGGAGCTGGAAAGAAGCTTGATCCAGGCATGTACGTGCCATGTGGAAATTTGAGATGGGAAAGGGGGATGTCAAGACCCAGATATGGGACAGTGAGTTTTTCATTAGGATTTTTCATGCGATTCTTTTTTTCCTTTGCAAAATGATCTGATAAAGCCAAATCTTTTCAGAGAGAAAAAAATTGAAGTTTTTCTCAGTTTTCAAAATCACTTTTCATTTCAGTGTTTTAATGTTAAAAACATGAAAGATTGAAATGAAGTATTTTTTAAGTTATACAAGGAAACCTTTTGAGTGACTTGATCCATATTTTTTCTCATGCTTGTTTTGCAGCAAGTTAGAGAAGCCCCAACTGTGGAGCCTCAGTTTGCAACAAGGGAAAATAATAAAAATCACAAAAGCTTCTTTAGTGGGGGAAAACAGCTTCTTCCCAACTCTGACAAACTCAGAGCCTGAGGTGACATGCATGTGAGAGGACTGTGTGCTCTTCCTCTATTTAATGCTGGATGATTTCACAGCAGCACTTCTACAAAGTCTGAGCAGCCTCAAGGACCCAGGGCCTCAACTTCCCCAGAAAGACTAAACCTTTGAGAGGAGACAGCACAAATCTTCTTTCTGCATGCAAAAAAAAAAACAGCTAGCTTAGGACTTTATACTTTTTCTATAGGAAAAAAGAAAGAAAAAAAGTTGCAAGTGATCTGTGGAATCCATAATAGCATTTTCAAGTCATGTTGAACATACAGCTGTCAGAGACCATGTGATAAGCCAGTCTTGGTGATTCAGAGTGGATGTGGAGAATATCACACTGTTGCACAGACAGCCACACTCTGCGCTTAGACCCGTGCTTCTTGTCAGGAATGTGGTTGTGCTGCACTTGCCTCAGTTTCTGGTTGCAGAATGTAGTGTCTCCATCCAGAAGCATTAGTTCCTGGAGAGCAGAACAATATGCTTTTTGACTTTCTCTGTAGCACTTGAAGAGAATACGGGACCTCCCAGGGCTACAGGCTGGCACAATCCTCAGTCTATATCTCCCTCAGCAGGACAGATGCAAAAAAGCGTGCACTTTCTAACGGCATTGGCTGCTTGGGAGATGGAAGGGCAGGGCAGTGGCAGAGAAGCAGTCTGTTTGGATGTGCTGCTTATGTCTCACTTATCTCTTCTCTCAGTGAAAAGAATTGTGATGAAAGCAGTTCAGAAAGATGCCCAGAGCAGTTAATCTCTAGGGAAGGGCCAATGTAAATCATCTGCATCACAGCCCCAAACTCAGCGCAGCAGGCTACAGGGAGATGAAATGGTGAAAGTCATTGGGGAAAGAGAGAACCCCCCCAGCTGCTTTGGCTCAAAATAAAACAGGAGGGCTGGTGGAGATGCAAAGGAGGGGATGCAGCTGAGTCCCTGAGAGTTTTATCCTCTTCCCTCAGTAGAGTTCAAGGAGTATGCGAGATGGTCATATCAGTAAAGTCGACATGTGCATCAGGGCAGCGTGTGGAGCCTGGTGATGTGCACTGACAAAGGGTCCAAGAGACCTGTGAGCTCAAGGGCAAGTGCAACCAGGTAGGATACTGATCTGGGAGGCCAGATGCTTCACAAGAGCCTCCCCCAGAGGCAGTCAGGAGAAGAGTCTACTCAGCCAAGTGGTCAGGGTTCTCAGACCTTCAGACTTTACCTGAAGAGCACAGGGAAGCACCAGTGGGATGCAAGCATTACATCCATCAGGACACCTATGCCTTTTCCTGTGAAACCATTTAACAGATGAAGGCACTCACCATTGTTGATCCACACTGATTTACACCGGAATAAGATCTGCCCAGGGGATGTTTTGGTTTTGCTGTTCTTTTCCTGACCTGATCAACAGCAGTAATTCTCAGAAGACCCTGCATATGAGCCAAAGTGCTTGGGAAGAGATGCCACCAGGCCCCACCATTCCCCAACTGACATTTTATGGATGGGCAAGTACACCTAGGGGGAAGCAAATAAAATACTCATCTATGCTACATTGCTCTCTGCACCGAGGGAAAACAGAAACCGAGGGAAAATAGCCAGAAAGGCTAATAGGAACTTAGCCTTTGCTCCAGAGATTCTCCAGTGTCTTATAGGGAAGCACCCATGAGCTACCATGGTAGTCCAGCTTTATGAATTTAATATTTATAGACAGAGAGAGATGGGACAGGGCCTGTGCTGTGTATAGCCTTGCAATTTATGAGTTGGCAGCAATGGTTGATGGGAGATGTGCTCTGAGGCTCAAAAGTGTGCTTAAGCTTTGTAAATACAATCAGTTCAGGCTGAAGTGAGTGAACAATGTGGAATGTTTTGAGGCCAGATTCAACTTCAGGAAAAAAAAAAAAAAAAACACACAACAGTGAGCCAGTGGTACTTGAGTGTGTTGTGAAAGCATGCGTCTCCGGGGTCACAGCGTGACCTCCTGGCTCAGACACTAAGGACCCCAGTACACTCATTGCAAATTAAAATGTTGCATATGCTCTGAGTGCAAAAAGATTGTACACAGTGACTGTAAGAAGTCTTCCTGAAATGCTCTTGCCTCTGCTGGTGGTCTTGCAGCTTCAACACTGGATGTCTGGCTCATGCTCTCTATTTTTCAAAAGCATTAATAATCATAATCCATATAAAACTGTCATATTGGTTCAACATGTACGTCACCAAAGCCCTGACTAATTTATCAAAGATTTAGTGTTCAGTTGAACAAAGTCTCATTTTTGTAAGCAGATGTAGTTTGCTGGATTGTCCTGTCATCACCCACTGTTTCCACTGGAAAGATGCATCATATCAGCAACTTCTAAAAGTTAAAAAAATGTATATTTTAAAATAGTAAAGTAAACACTTATTGCATGTTCCACGTTAGTCATGAATTATATAGAGAGCTTAGCAGATAATGCTGCTTGCGATGAAGTGGGCCAGCAGGACTGCAGTCACTGGTGGATGAATGTACCGCAGAGCGGTTGCCCATCGCAGTGATGATAATGATGCAGAAGATGCAGCAGGCACAGCACTACAAAGGACATCATGAGCTGCTCCAGGCAGCTAAAATTTCTCCAGCAGAGGTAGGATCTGAAGATGTCAGTTCAAACATGTGCCATGCAGTGCAGCCCTGGCTTGTCTGGATGACTCCAAGGCCATGTCCAGTGCAGAGTGACACACAGTATGCAGAATGTCAGACTTCAATAGAAATAGTTGAGCACATGAGGCATCTGCGAAGGAAAATGGGAACAGTGCAGCAGTACCACTGCCTTTGCATGGGACAGGAACCGACAGACAGAAGGAACAGACCCGTGCAGATGTTTTCCCAGGGAAGGACTGAGTTTGGATCAAACTGAGTTTTGCATTTTGGTTCAGAGCACAGATATGATGGGCCAGATATGGCCATATTCTGTCCCAGGGACTGCACGTGGGGACAGTCTTTGTCCCCTCTAAGATGTAATAAGGTGACAGAGACACCCTAGGAACATCCTTCGAAGCCAGCACACTCAGAACCTCTCCCAGCAAGGAAAAGCAGCATAAAGCAGAATAGGATGGCTATGCTATGTGGCCAGTGGGAGACAGCTCTGTGTGGGCACTGAAACTAGATTGGAGCAGACACTGAGAAGGATGGGGATGAGAGAGCAGATGGCAAAGTCCATGCTGGTACAGGATAGGAACAGGGGTGTGAGAAAGTCCTGGCGTATGCAGTGTGGAGGAGATGGTATCGTATACAATGCACTATTCTTACTTCCTTATACAGTAAATTGGTAACTTTTTTTTTGTATTAAATCAGATTTTATCACTGATTCAATCTAGCACTTTTCTATTCTTGTTCTCTACAAACGACCTTTTTTAGCTCTCCTCAGCTCTTTCCTGATGGGACTCATTAGGAGTTGGTGCTGATTTTAACAGGCATTCACTTTCACTTATCATCTGGGGATTTTTTTGGACAATACTTTGTTGAAACGGTCCTTGCATCTTTCTGGTGCTATGCTCAGTATCAGCCAGCAGCTCCTCTAGGGTCGTGTGTCTGCATCCCTCAAAGATGTTTGATGAAAGCAGTATCTTTTCCCTCTAGTCTCCATTGAAATTTGAGTGTTATCAAAGGAAGCACCACCTGTCCAGATGCTTTGTAGATGCACAGTTCAAACTTGCAGACTGTTTATGATGTATTTTCCCAAACACCACATAAACCACAGAGTAGAGTAATGTAGTAAACAGAGAAATAATTCCTCTCATCCCGCAAAAACTCTCCAAATTTTACCTGATCTGATTCAGTTCTTCAAAAGGGCTACCAGATGTGTTTTTTAATCACAACTTTCATGTCAAAGAATAGTCTCTGCATGGACATTTATTTTGCAGACTATTTGCATACTGGCATTAAAACTAGGACGGAGTTTGTAATCATTGTTTTGTGCAATGCAATTCGCAGCCTGTTCTGTGTTGTATGGAATTACTTCCATTACCCACTTTGCTCAGCTAACCAGACCATTATGTTAAGGAAGATTGTTCACATTTATAGATCCGTTCTGTATTTCTAATAATTCAAGAGCTCTCTCACCTATGAGGAAAGGCTGAGAGAGCTGGGCCTGTTCAGCCTGGAGAAGAGAAGGCTGAGAGGAGACCTCATTAGTGTC
>JAYECN010036337.1:0-19894 GCA_035222435.1 Microcambeva ribeirae | reverse complement strand
TTTTGTTTTTATGGATTTCTAATTCCATGCCTCAGGGTTTTTTTTTTTTTTTTTCCCCAATGAAAAACACATTCCTGTGGTGCACTGGAATATGTACAGTTAGCAAATAACATTTATTTTTGCCTGACGCAGTGAGTGCGCTCAAGATTGCTAGACAGTGTGTCAAGGTAAAATACTCAAAGATGTCTGAGGTGTTCAGAAAGGCTTATAATTGAGGCCTTTCACATTCACCATTTATTGAATTTGCTGTTTTTTTGGGTAATGTCTGAATTTCAAATAAATATAGAATTGCTTGAACCTGACAGTACAGTTGATGTCTTCTGGATGGGGTTCTACCCCTGGGTGCCTGCTTGTCACTTGAGGTTTCCCAGGAGGAGAGCAAGATCAGGACTGCTGTGCTAATAGGAGGGCTTAACATGGTAATGCCTGTGCTCTCTACTTTGCTAAAATCTTCTGTATGGGGCTTTATCTTTGTGGGAGGGAAGAGCTGTGCAATTTTAGTATGTTTTGCTACTTCTCCTGCCCACCAGTGGTGGGGATTTGCCAGTACCTCTTGGAGGCTTCTGCTTATCTTTGCTCTGTTAAGGTGTTAGTGGAAAATGCACTCTCCTGTGCCGAAGTCTGGATGCTTAATTGGCATGTGCATCATGTGAGAGGGATTTCTTACACCATCCTTCTTTCCATGCATGTCTCTGGATCCTACTGTGTCTGTGAGGAATTCCAGTTAGTGCTATGGTTGGAGCTGTTAATGAAAATAATGTTGTCCAAATTGTTCCTTTGTGTGTTTCCCCTCCTGCTGCTACATATATGGTTGTGTTAATTGATAGACTGTGTCTTATACTCTGTTCTTTTTGACTATGGCTTTTAATTAAGCAACAAAAAAAATCTTCCTTGTACAAAGATCTGTAATTACGCAGGTTAACATATGTTATGTCAAACAAAAACCGTCGTCTGAATCATGAGCAGTTCGGGCGGAGCTGTTAGTAAAAGCTGCCAAAGCACCGTGTTGATTTATGTGATTATTTTGCGTTTCCCGAGTCCTGCAGTGAGGACCTAGAGAGGCTCCTTCCCGCCTCGGTGATGCGAGGTCCGTGTGGGAGGATTTGGGAGCAACTGATTTCCATCCAGGCTCAGATTAACTCGCACAAGCAAGAGTGTTGGGGTGGGAGCAAACATTAGCGGTTTTAACTGGCTGCTTCGTTTCTTTTGGTCCCTTCAAGCAAGAGGTATAGAAGATGTATTAAAAAAAAGCTGTGGCTAACTGGGATGAACCGTCGTCTTTTACCGACAGATGGCAGCTCGTAGTCACAGAAGAGCCGTTTTCTGTGAGCGGCCCTGCCGTAGCCCTGCTTTTACAGCAATGCAGACAGCGCCGGCCTTTTCGCTCCCAGGGTGTGCGCAGGACAGAATAAGGCAGTGTGTTGTCTTTTTTTTTTTTTTTTTCTCTTCTCCCCCAGCATTGTAGATTTATTAATGTAAAGTATATGGAAACATGAAGAAATCTGTAGGAATCGGGAAGGCAAGAAAAGCGTAGGAGTTTGTGTTGCGCAGAAAAGGGTTTTCTTTTTTTCTAGTCCTTGTGATGTTTGCTGAATCTGCAAGGAACTTTGCTTTACAGCAATTTTTGAAGTTTAGTTAGTTCAAAATGGATGCCTTAGGAAAAAGTTGGCCCCATACCATGTCTTACTAAATTCCTCCTGTCTCAGTGGTGCAAACAGTGCAAACCATGCTCCCTTCTCACATGCCTGTGAACACACTTGTTCTTTGATAAACCATTTATGCGATAAGGGACGTGTTTATTTTGGGCCTGTCCATTGTTAGCAGCATTGCCCTTTCATTCCCTGTAGCCTGGGCTTGCTTTCTATCTGAAACCAAGGAGAAAACCTTTATTTCTGCCGTAAGAGTTGAAGCTTCTTAATCTTTTTAGATCCTTTGCCTTTTATTAAGGCAGGGCAGGCAAAGCCGGAGTGCTCTGAGCACTGCGTAAGAGCTATTTGCTCAGGTGTTGAGAGTGTGCATTAAAATTGGTATATCCTATTTTATATATGCCTGCCTGTCACCCCCTCCCACCCTTTACCCTTTTCTTCTGAGTGCTTATGTATCCAGTGGCTTTTTTCCGTGCAGCGTGTTACTTGAGACGGTGGCAGACGATGCAAAAAAATCAGCTCTTGGGGGCAGTAAGTGCCCCCAGGCAGGCAGTATCTGTGTAACTTGCGCAGTTTATCCTGCAGAAAGGCGGTAGGTAGCCCCTTCTTGCTCGACTTGCACGATGGTTTCTGTGCTTCAAAGTTCAGGTGTGCTGCGCTGTGCGCTTGTGGTGCAGCAAGCGTGTCTGTGTTACGCACCTGCACAGGCAAAAGGAGCAAATGAAGAGCTGTGAGCGGGTGGCAGGAGCCCATGCACCTTTCTTCTCCATAACTGAATCGAAGATAAACCCTGGGTAGCTGCCTTGGCTGCTCCCTTTATGACTTTAACTAATATGTACTACCCGCATATCACAAGTAAATGCAGGTGTGTTCCCATATTGCTGTGTAGGTTGAATAAATGCACAGTGATATTTGAAGCAAAGGCTTTAGCTGTGGCCCATATTTTAGTGATTTTTATCTCACTGGGCGAGCAGTAAATAATGTCTAGATTTTAAAGATGAGACTAGAAATTGGGGTCACAGTATAATATGGAAGACCATTTGCTGTTGTTTACTTTATGCCAGGCTAAGTATTGCATAGCAAATGTAAATTTTTTTGGTGTCGTTTGTGAAATGAATAATGGAGAGATCCCGTTGAAAAATATATTGTCTGGCTTCCTTATTTTAATATTAATAAGGCAAGTCGCTACAGTAAAATTAGCTCTGCACGGTGTTAGACTTGACTGCCTTGGCAGTATGATGGCAAACACCGTTCCCCAGGAGAACAGTGTGTGCCATGCTGAAGCCTCGAGTGAAGGGCACTCGGAGTTGAGATGTACGTAGTGGAAATGCAGATTTTATCGTGGGAATCCCAAGTGCCAGAGCGGGGTAGACGCACGTGCTGGGCTCTCTTTGACCTCGTGGCTTGTTGGTTGCTTGTGCCTGATTTTCTAGTGTTACCTATGCACGTGTCTCCCCAGTGTAATGAGTAACGTCCCCTTGTGTGGCTTGTCATGGTTAGGGACAATGTGGTAATCACCTCGATAGAGTTGCATAGTTCAGAAACCTCTCCTGGTGATGGCAAGGCAGTCTGACCTGCAAAGGTACTGCAGCCAGGGCCGCATTGTGTCTCCATTAGCTTGGGCAATTTGCTAAAGGGACACAGGAGCTGCGTGGGTCTGAGGAAGGTGAGTGAAATTGCTGTTGACATAACTGCAAGATTGTTTATCTCCTTTTTTATTTATTTATTTATTTTTTTTTTCTTTAGGGAAATCTCTGCATCTTTAAAAGAAAGTCCTTTACCAACCATATGCTTCTGTGATTTATAGTATACATTATGTGAACCATGGAGCAAAGGGAAAAAACCTGTAGTCTTGGGATGTTTTATGTGAGCAGACCAGCATTTTTGTGCTTATAAATAATATGAACATTTACTGTATTAGCAACACTGTCAACTGAGGCTAAAGCAAATATTAGGGGGTTATTTGATCAGTTACAGATTTACTTCTTCTGAAGCCTGCAGTTTAGATGAGACTAAAATCTCTTCATTTTACAGTTTGCGTTTTTAGTTTTGCTTCCAAATTGGGATTACATTCAAGCTTTGCCTGCCAACTGAATTTTTATAAGTTTTATTGAACATGGAAGTCTGTGAAGCAGGGAAGCAGTTATGTTTAAATACCACCAAGGTCTTTGGGTACAAATATCTGCTTAAGTGTTTTATTGAAAACAGTCATGTCTCAAGTAGGCATCTTAAATTTTCTACTATAAAGAAACGTCTCAAGAATCCAGCAACCAGGAGATACCGCCTTAGCTGGAGAACACTAGTTCTGAACCCCAGACCTTTTCAGTATTGTGTTATTCTACTTCTGCTTACGTGCTGGAGTCAAAAATTTGGAATTAGGGCATATGTTCATTGTACATCCTTACTGTAGACAGGATGAAGTCGACAGCTCGGGTTCACTTTAAGTGGTGTTACTGACATCAGAATGAAACCCACCCTTGTCTTTCTCCCGTATTAATTTGTGAGCTGCAGGAGTCATAGCTGAAAACAGAGAAGGGTGTGTTTGTAAATGCACGTGATCTCCGAGTGCGAGAGGCTGGCGGAGGTGGAACTCCTACTGTCCTCCCTATGGAAGGAGATGTGGTGGAAGAGTCTTGCTTTCCTTGGGTTGCTAGCCGAGGAGAAATTGCATCTAGAAGCTGAGGGAGGCTTTTTCTTTTTTCCTGCAGCAATAGGAAACTGGGGTAAGATGAACAGAAGAAAACTCCTCGTTCTTCTCATCCCTTCTTTCATCCAAATTACTATAGAGAAAAGCGTGTCCAGGCAGGACACCTTGTTCAGCTGTAGCTGGGCACATCTTTGTATCCCTCTGGCCAAGATCAGCAGTCTGTTTTGTTTTTTTTTGTTTTTTTCTGTCTCAGAAGACAGGAGATGCTGGATGGGGAAAGAAGAGGGCTAAGCGAGCAGGGACCCAGAATCACACCTCTGTCTTGGGCCTTGGTTTACAAGGTGGGGTTATTGAACACAGCTCTTTAAGGAAGAGCCTGGAGGAACTGCATCACTTTTATTTTTTTTGACTTGTTGGAACCTAGTCAAAATGCAATTTGCCCGACTGGGTAAAGAACAAGCTTAGTGTCTCATGATCTCAGGATCCATCACTGCTTTTGTTTTTTTGAGGATGGAAAAGGAAGAGTAGGAGCAAAGACAACCCATCACATCTCAGCTGAGAAAATGATATTTATTGCATCCTCCCACCCCTCAGCATTCCTTGAAGTTTGTGTTCTGAAAGATCCTTGTTTATCTCTGTTGCTGGAACTTAAGTTTTCATTTTCTGGAAATATTTTCTCTCTCCAGCTTGTTTATAGGCTTTAAATTTTAGGCCCTCCACTACTGAGCGGTTTGAAAATTCTGAAGCTAATTTAAAGTGTCTTGGTGTTCTTGTCTGCTTTTAGTGTGAAGATGATCTCCCTTGCAGCCAGGAGGGCAGGACTGAAATGGCACCTGAATGTTCCCTGGAAGACCAAGTAGATGTCCGGTATCTTCAGTGGCTGAGTGGGAGGCTGAGATTCCAGTGGCAGAGTCTGCATGCTCTGCAGCAAGAGCAGTGCAAACTTCTGCATAAGGTAAATATTCCTGTAGCTCACTGTGGCACTGTTTATTATTTAAAAGCCTTGTCAGCTAATGCTAAATGTGCAAATTACTCGTTTGCTAGTTTTGCATTTTGTCTACATACAAGTGAATTAGTCTAAATATAAATACCTCCACCTTTTTTCAGCGGGCAGAAAACAGAGAAAAGGAAGTACACACTATGCTCGTAAGGTCATAATTGTTATAAAAAAGTCTTCCTTGCAGACTGATATTTTAGCCAATTCTGCAACCCCATAGGAAGTCTTCCTTTTTCTCAGAAAATGTCTGGTAGAAGCATGAAAGAACACTACTGCCAGGGATGTTAAAAATTGCCATTCAAAGTATTAGTTCATCACAAATGTGTGTTCAAAATATTGGTCACAAATGTTGACAATATTAATAGCAGCAAAATAAAATGTTGTCTCCCTTTCTAAACTACTAGAGAACGTTCAAGCAGAACACCAAAGCGTAGCTGCCTCTAAGTCGAGGAGCAAGCAGCGGCTTCTACACTGCATGTGGAACTTGCAGACAGTTGGGAACATCGTGTCTGCTTAGGATGGGAACAGCTGACAGTCCCGAAGTTGACAGTGTGGTGACTGATTTAGTGCTGCTTGGTGCTGTATCCAGAACCATCACAAAGAACCTTTTTGAGACTAGGAACAAGTTTTGAGAAATTTCTTCTCAGACAGAGATGTATTCCTCCTGTAAGGTTTGATGTATTCCTTTTATCAGGAAGCTGTAAGAATTGGAGCAGGAGGGTTTTGAATGAAGATGCCTTCTTGGCTTTAATCCCATGTCTGACAGAGCAATCCTGTAAACTATAATGAGGTTACATTTTGTTCTTTACATGAATTGATTGCCAGGGAAGATGCCTGATTGACAACCCTGGGGAGAGATCAGGTGCTGCATGTGTGCAGCATCTAAAATAACCTTTTGCTTCTCATTGCCCGCTGTGAATGTGCTTTTCTGAACTGGGAAGGAAAATAGCAATTCACTGTAAGTTCAGTTCTTCGTCCTTGGGTTTTGCACTGAGATTACAAACAGTGCTGCAATTAGGAGAGGTGGCTTGGTGATGTAGAACTCAAATGAAACCACTGTCATCTTGTCCCCTTGATAAGCTCCCTATGCTGATTTTTTTTTAGTAGGCGAGGAAAAAATCTCCATAATTCATCATCAGCATTGTGATTTGTCCAGTACTTGGCAGTAAGAAATCATTAGGCAGCTTCAGTAGCTCAGCTTGCACAGAATGAGAGCAAGGAAGAACTGAGAACAGTTCAAATGAATATATACTCTTATGGTCCGGAGCAGGCACTGAAATGTGAGCAGAGGCGCTGATGGGGCAACATACAGAAGTGTTGAGGAGGAGACTGTGGTGCATGTAGAGGGCTGCCACGGCAGATGTATACATGTCAGGACAGACCGGAGCCCCATTCCTACATATGTGACCATGCAGTGATGCTCAAATAGGTATGTGCCGCAGCCTATGGAGCTCTCCTACAAGAGTTCTCTGTAGACCTGTAGGAAAGTGTCGTACTTTGATTTATATTCTAGTCTGAATTAAAAGCAAGAAATTGAAAGGCAGGGGTAAAAAACACCAAATACAGCATGTGAAAAGGGAACAATTTAAATTTGCATAAATAATAACTGGTATTTCCTGACTCTTTAATGAAGAATTTTTGACCATGCTACTGCATTAACCTAATTTTAAAACTTTTAAACAAATCTGCTTTGTGTCAAAGAACTGAGGCTTGGTATATTTAATTTGGAGATCCAGGTGACCCAGCATGGCTTGTGGATGAGTTGTTGCTTTCCTAATATAAACCACAAACACAGTGCGCAAAAGGTTAATGAGTGTTATGTTTTTTAATTATACTGACAGATTTATGGAGGACTTTCTCTAGAAAATGATAATTATGGCTTTTACTTGCTCTGTTTAATAACTTAACAGGTTATGTATCTCAACTGTGAAACAGTCTTATTTACTGCTAATCACAAGCTATAATTTTTGCCAAGTAGTGGCGACACTTCCACAGATTTCATTTTGTGACTCACACAGGCTCTAAAATGCCATTTTCTCTATTTGAGGCTTTTTGAAACAAATATATTGCACTTTGAAAATTTATTCTTATTCAAGAGATGACTGCCAGTCTGCATTACAAGTATGGAGGTTCCTCTGGGAATTAAGAATTGTACAGAGAGGAACCAGCAAGAGGCTAGGAAAATGCTCAGGAGCCAACTAAGGAGCTCAGGATGTGACCTCCAAGGAGAAGTTGAAGGGTTGGGTTTTGGAAAATGTTTTTGCCTAGGATGATGGGCAGCCCTGGAACAGGTCACCAATGCTGGGGAAGGATCGGCCTTCACGAAGGCTTTCAACATGCCACAGAATCACTGCCAGCACAACCTAATGCTGGCAGTCGTGCTTGTTAGAACAGGAGGTAGCATTAGAGACCTTTCCATTTCTGTGGTTCTGTGAAAATGCATTGAATTGCTCAGGGATCAGGATGTGGCTTCCAGGTTACTAGTGATGAATCCAGTCTTAACAAAATTTATTCTGAATGGAAGGCTGTATTGCCTGGAGAAAAGCAAAGGGAGCAGAAAGAGGGAAATACGAGAGGGAAGAGGCAAAAATACGTGACTGCTTTTTCCTTAAAGTATATGATAAGTGAAGTTCCCCTCTCTTTTCTGGGGGATTGCTGGGGGCCCTGTGTCCTCTGTTGCACCCGCTGCCACATGAGTTTGATGGCATCAAGTCCTGCGGGAAGCTGCATAGGTTACGGAAAGGGGAAGCCCCCCTGGAGCTGCAGTTGACCCGTGAACGGCTTGCCAGCGCGCCGACGGAGCTGCTCCTCGCTGCCGGCTGTCCTGCCGAGCCGCTCGGCAGTGCCGTGGCTCCCGGCCGGCGTGCCGAGGCGGTCGGGCGTGCGCACGGGCTGCTGCGGGAGCCGCGATTCCTGTGGGAAATCTTAACCTCGCTGCTGCCGAGGAGCTTTGCAGCCCGAGGCTGTGAGCTGTGAATAACATTATAATGGCTTCTCAACATGGGCAGGTTGGCCTGCTTTGAATTTTTAATATCGTAATACTACCGTTATTCCCTCACATTTCTTAGCAGTTCTTATTTATCTGAAATACCCTCAAGTATATCAAAGCTGAAAGATAAATTACCATGTAGAGGCTTGCCTGTTGGTTCTTTTTTGTTCTGTTTCTTCTTTCTCTCCAGCTCCAGTTAAAGTATCTATCTGCCTGGTTTTTGATTCATCCCAAATTCATAGGAGAGAATGGGTATTTTTAGTTAGGCCATAAATTACCCCTTTGCTTTAAAAAGTGTAAATGAGAACCCTTGCATAGGTTTAGAAAAATAGGTTAAAACATGTATAATATAACTCTGACTTTGTTTTGGAGTCTCATAAATACACCATGCTACAATTAACATGTATAAAGAAATAATGGAACAGCCAAGCCTCTATAAAACGGATGGTTTTTCTTCGGTATTGTCAGTCATCCCCCGTGCAATAAAATTGGGGGCAGAGATTGCAGTTGAACTAGGAGAGGGATGGGTCTGGAGGCAAACTTGGGCAATAGGAGTTTCATGTAACAGCAAAGGCTGTAATATGCTTGGAAAGGAATAAAGGGACATGGAAAAAGTCCTGGTGTTCTGAGTAGCAGAGGGCAGAGGCTGATCCTGGGTGATTATCTCATTGTCAGTAATTTATGTTTGAGCTGAAGTGCAATTGCTGGAATCATCTGATCTTGGCATGAAGAGTACCACGTTACTCTGCAAATTGCTGCATTGGTTAATTATGTCTATTTTGTTTTGATGTTTTTGATGTTTGAAAGTCTTTGGATTTTTTTTCCTAATGTGAGTTTGCCATTAGATTTTAATAGTTCATTCTTCAGTGGCATGGCCATTTTTCTTCTCATCACAGGTATGCGTGGACTATGAACAAACCTCTCTTGTCCTCTCTTAGATGAATTAGATTAGGTTGATCTCTTTGCAGCTTGTCTAAGCTCAAGGACATTCAAGAACTGGTAGTGGCTGCTCCTCCAAAAGTGACACTCAGGGGGCTTGTGCCTGTACTCTCATGGAAAGAAGTTTTGTGCAAGGTTAAATCAGATTTATCTTATACTTAGCAGATTTAATTCAGGTTCCTTATGGTGACAGTTTACAGGCTTGCTTTCCCTTGTCCTTAGTATCTTTTTCCCTCTTTATGCCTTGTTTCATCTTTAATGACATTGTGACTATCAACAGTAAGAATGTTAAAATACAAACGCTTGATTATTCCATTATTCCAGAAACCCCTTGTTTTCTCTGTTGTTGCAGCTTTAAAGTACTTGTTTAGGACCTTAGCTAGTGACATGGCCCCAACAAGCTTTTGAAGAGGGGTGACATTCAGCCTTGGTGCTGGAGATCCAAAGGTTGGGCAGCCGCAGTTAGGCAGGAGCGCAGCAGAGCGGGCAGTGACGGTGCAAAGAGGGAACATTGGGCGGGAGGTGCTTTTTTATTTTTAAACTACATAACTCTGCACATGTGACAGATGGTTGTCAGCAGAAGTTAGTTTGGGGAAAGGAATGCTAAAATATTCCTAAGTTGCAGGGAAGGGTTGATAATTACCCAGTGCCTGTCATCTTTAAAATAGTTGTCAATACCCAAGTGTATGATAAAGTTCATATTAGAATAAAAGAAGAAAAGCAGCAAATATTCTCTGTCTTCTGGCAGAAATATTAATGAAATATGAGCGATTGTCTGACAAATGTGCACTGCTATCTTGTTTGGCAGCTGCAGTTATTACAGTAACAAAGGGATCAGTTCTGAATAGAAGGAATTGCATTTTATTGTTCCCTTGACTAACTTGGGAGGCTTCTTCATCAAATAATTGATGATACCATCACCAGTGCAGCTGGGACAAGGTCCCAGTAAGAGCAAGCCAAGAATATACAACAGCAGAAGAGAAACTTGCTGTAACTAGGTAGCCTTTTTTGCTTTAAAGGAAGAAATCAGAAATTGTTGTTGATGTCTCCTGCACCTCTTGAAGTCGTCAGCTGTCTCTGTAAATGGGCCTTCTGTGCAGTGCACAAGGGCATGTCCGGTATAAAGAAAAGGACTTTGAGACATGATGGGAAATACTTTGTTCTTACTGTGGTAGCAGCAGTGGCAGTTCCTGCATGTGTTCCTAATAACATGCTGGACGGGCCATTTTGTAAGATAATTGTTTGTGGTGTGTGGCCAAAGCTTCCTGCAGGCTGTTTTGAAAAGACCTCTTGCAGCAGTCGTAGTACTAGCTACATTTGCGCTGTTCCGTAGGGAATGGGCTTGTAACCACTGGTTCAAATCAGAATTGCATCTAGGCAGCCTTCACATAGTAGCTGTTGGTGGTGTTAATGATCTGGTCCTTAGGTACTGACAAATATCTTTTAATCTGTTCCAGATCCATTTATTCACTAGTGGCTGTCATATGGACAAGATCCTTGGACATTTTTCTGTTACAGAAACAGATCTTATTAGACAACCAGAGAACTACAAGCAGGTAAAGCCTCTTCTATAAATACTTGCATGCCTAGCATGCTGTATTCAGATACCATTGAGAAGACTGTAATGCATTTGTAGGTTGGTTTCCAGTGGAAATAAAGCTTCTATTCTTGCTCTGTCTGTCTCTTCACTTACGACTTGACTCCACAGGATTTTTTCTCCCACTTGGAAAGAATGTAGAAGACAGGGAAGACATGAGGTTTTGTAAAAACTTTTAAATAGGGTGTGTGAAGAGACGTAACTAACTGATTGTGCCACTGAGAAAAAGACTAGAATATATATAGCTACTCTGGATCTGTTGGCCGATTGCAGTTATATACTACCAGTACCTATATCTGTGGCAGATGGGCGGTGTTTTTCTACCTGTGACCTGGTCTGAGGGAGCTCTCAGTGAGACCATGGAGAGACCTGGTTTATCTCTGCAGGAGGGGCTAAGTATATCAGCTGCTAGGATTCATTTGTTCTGGAAATTATACAAGTCTACCACCTTTTTGGATGGAAACAGGGGGGCAGTGTTTTATTTTCAGGAATATTTTAGGGCAGTGGCATTTTCTCTAATGTACTGTTTTAAGTATATATTTCTGCTGTTCTAAACTACTCAATTATCATAGATTTTTCAGTTTATTATTTAAAATGGTACAGTTCACTTAGTTTCATACAGTGTAACTCATTATTTTTACAAATAGTTCATCCTGCATGTATCTGAAATCAGTTTGAAGCTAAGCTTGGCCTTCACCGAGTCAATATTTGGCAAGTTTCTGCAATCTGACCAAATCTGTTTACTCAAGGAAAACACCTTTTCTGCTGCTACTTTAAAAGTAGAAGGGGTCATTGTAAATATTGCACACGAGGAAATGTAGGGGGAGTAGGCTTGAAGACAGGAGTCAATCTTATGTTCAAACCCTCTAGAGTGAAGCACACATTAATCTTTCATTACTGAATAGTCTGTGGAAGAACAATTCACAGCCAGTCTCCTGATAAGGTTGAGCCATTTAGAATATTTTCTTGGAAAAATACTTTTTTTTCCTGGAGAAAGTGACTAAGCTTGAGACTTTTTGTTTTGTTTCTATTTTCTGCGTCACAGTTCCCCTGCCACTCATCATGTGCTCAGCAGCTCTCAACGTGCACTAGGGCAGTCCTCTAAAGTCCATACTTTATAAGTCTCCTGAACTGTCTGGAAAGGTCTGGTGAGCTGGAACTAAACACTTCTAGGCTATCTTGAAGGATTTTGCAACTCGAATGTTTCAAAGCCTTTAGCTTGCATATAAATCACTGATCTGTTGTAGCAAAATGTATGGATACGCTGGTAAGTATGGTTGCTTTCGCCTGTGCTATAAATGCTTCTTTCCAGATTTTTTCTTTCCTGTATGCTCCTCCCTTTCCAGATTAAAGCCATAGAACCAGAAGTGTGAGATTGCACCATGTTTGAGCAGGCAGTGTGTCATACCCGGAGGCTCAGTCATGATGTCCGGGTTCAGGTGTGCCATTCACTAAAGGCTCAGCAAAATCGTGGGAAAAAAAAAAAAAAAATCTTTTTATCTCAACTTTGTGCTTAGGTTAAATGCTGTAGTTAAGGTTTAGTGGTCAGCTATGTTGCTTAGTGATAATCTGTGAAGGCTTTATTTCACCTTTTCCAGGTTTTCCTAGCAAATAAAAAAAGGGCTACCCCTTAAAAACAGGAGTGGTCATTGAGAGAGACAGGGCAGCTGAAGATGGTTGGTGCAAATAAACTATGGGTGGCCACAATCTCTGTCTCATTTCTGCTCCTGCACCAGGTGCAGGCCCAAAACAAGTTGCAGCTTCGGTGCATGAGCAGTGGAAGTGCCTTTCTTGTGGCACTTAACTGCTTGGACATCCAGAATTTTAATTGTCTGTCAGTGTAATCAGCTGTGAAATTCTTAACCTCCTGAACCTCTCCAAGAAAAGATGTTCCTCCAGTCCATTTTGTTGTGTCTGATTCCAAAATAAATCAGCACAATAGCAGGAAATCCTCACAACAATGTAGTGTGTGTGGGTGTGTATATATGTGTGTGTGGGTGTGTGTGTATATATATATGTGTGTGTGTGTGTGTGTATAGACATATATATATATATATACACATACATATATATGTTCTCAAGACACTTAAAATTCTGCCTGTCATCATTTGAGCAGCCTCTGGAGTTTGTCTACCCTTGCCCTGATTTCCCCAGAGGAGCTTTCAAAAGTCAGATACTTGGCAGGTACGGAGACCCTGATACTGCAAACTAATATGGACTTAGGAGGACAAAGCTGTTTCACATGCCAGTTTTCCAGATGGATCTAATACTATGCAAATTGAGGCTTTTTTGGAAAATGTAATAAGATGCCTCTTATTTTCAAATATCTTCATAAGATTGATTAAATTATGCATATTTAAACTGCTTGGTCTTCAAACTATCGTGCAGATGGTAGCACTCTGACAAATGTTTTTTTCTAAAAGCTGTGAAGTATTTTTTCTCTTTAAGTAATGACATTACTGTTAATGTTACTTCAAATAATAACCTGCTCCATGGATCAATAAAAAGAGCAAGCATCTCAGTTATCTTACTGTAATGCATCCCTGTTGGTGGATGGTGTTATAAATTCCTTCCTGTGCTAGGCATCCTTCAAAGGATAGAAATGCAAAGTGGATTGAAGTGTCAAAATTATCATAGAAAGGACATTGGGCTGGTTTTACTGAAGCCAAGAATTGATTTCCACCACAAATATCCTGAGAGAGAACTTGCCATGACCCGTAATAAAACAAGAGATTTTTATTTTGACAAAAATATAGAGTACAGATAACTAAGAAGTTTAAACTTAAGTTTATGAAATGGAAAACTCATGGGGCCCCCTTTTTGTACATGTTTCGTGTTCACTTCAACTCGTTTAAAATGGTCTTTCCTTGGATTTTTAACTGATAAAACTCTTTGTGCCTTTACGTATAAGCATTTTACTAGACGTATTTTTATCATCAAGAATATCTGTCAGATTCATAGAGCTGGAAATGGTCCATTTGTAATGGTTTTAATTATGTTTTTCTCTAGTGAGGCATGATCAAAATTTCAATTTTTCCTGCAGTTCGAATTGTAGGTGATTATGTGGTCATTTGTGCTTGGCTGCTGTGCCATCCGGAGGGGTCAGCAGATGGGACGTGAGGCTGCTTCTGTTTTTGTTAGATTTCCAGGAAACGTATTTGCACTCTCCTGTTAGCTCCTTAAGTTCACCTGTAGGTCCTGTCCTTCCCAGGATGCTGTCATGGCTTTCTGAGCGCTCTGGCTTGTAGGCTTTTGGTTTAGAAATACATTGGTGGTCGATTTCCAAGCAGAAGCAGCTCCTCAAGAGTCATTGGTGACAGCTATGAAGTCCTTTGCCTATGAGGCCATGCTAGACTATACAAAATAGTGACCACTGCAGTGTGGCAACATACAACAGCCTGTGCCTTGCTAGGCAGCCTGGGTGTTCATTGTGTCAGGAAACTTCTCTTTAAAACTTGTTACAAGTGTCACTGTATGCCAGAACATCGTCATCTTTTGCTTTTGACGATGTTCTGGGTACTGCTTTTGGTACATTTTTGAAGTTTTGTCAATACTGATTGTTTTAAATGGTTCCCTATGTCTGCTGATGTTCAGCTATGGCCTGCCGTCATTTGGCACATTTTGAAATGTCTCTGGAGAGAATTAGAATTCCAAAATAGTTTGGAAACCTTACAGGGAGAGCCAGCATAGTATGTTTCTGAAGGTAACCAAAATTCACCTCATTCCCCAGGACAACCTGGTCCAGCTCTGAGGAGATAATCACGTCCCTATTGTGACCATGAAGACAATGGTTGCAAAGTGGGACTAACTGGATAGTTTTCATGCCTTTGAGGATATATAATCTCGTTCTTGTGTCTGAAGCACATTTGCGTTAATTCTGCAGTGCACTGTCACCAGCTCTGATGTTTTACCTACAGCTTGCAGAATGTGTTTTGACCTTCAGAGTCACTAAATTAACTTGATTCTCGTCAAGTCATGACCATATAGAGATCAATGAAGTTTGAAACAAAGCAGCCTGTTAACTGGTCTTTTTGTCTCCTTCTCAAACTATGTTATATTGGGAATTCAATCTTGTTCGGTTTGTGTTTAGCAAAGATTACAAGTTGTAGGCAGAACTAGGTCATTGGTGCAAGGCTGGCAGTGCTGGAGAGATCACTGAAATTGTTCAAGTAATGTGTAAAGGAGAAACCTTTAAATGCCACTAGATCAGTGTTCTGTGGGTAACAGCAAATAAATAATGTGAAATGCAAGGGTCTGCCAAATGGGCATGTAGAGAGATCCATAGAATGGCTATGTGAAATTGGAACAGTCATATGCAAATAGCTAGTCATTTTGTTTCAGAATTTTCTGAAAAATATTTGTTTGTTGTTAGTTAAATTGTTTTTAAGGGAATTTCACTGGCCTAAGGAAGCAAAGTCTATGGTAGCATATAAATAATATCAAACATATAGTCTCTCTGTCTACGTTATATATTATAGAGATATATATAGTTAGTTCCCTGTTCATAAATTCAGGTGAGCTTTAGCTCTCCAAGCAGAGAGGATTGGGTGGAATGGGATAGGGTGATATTGCTGTGGTGTTAATCAGCTTTTCAGGCTGCTCACAGACTGCAGAGAAGGAAGCCAATGTTCAATATTAGTGTTGCTTGCTTCGGGCAGGTGAGACTCTCTAATTTCTTATTGGGATATTCAAGGGAGTAAATGGTCAAGTTTTAGGATCAGTTGATCGTGGACCCTAAATCTCCTGGCAGTTTCCATTTAAAACATCTGTCCCAGATGGCAGTTACAGATGGGTTGGCAACAGATTTATTCTTTCTCTGTGAGTAATAGCCTGTGGTTTGAATTCATGCAAAGTACTGAAGAGCTTCTGTTCTTTCTGGGACAAGAACATTCAGATTGGAAGCATTAGGAACTGATAGGCTTTGAATTTTCAAAAACACTGCACTTGAATTTGCTAGTTGCTTTGCACAGAATGTGAGGCTTTGGTTTGAGTTACGTGTGTGCACATATGGACTTGTGCACTTTGCAAAAATCCTTCTGATTCCTTAATGTACTTTAACTGCATAGGCATGTTTAATGTTAAGATCAGCTGGTATTTTTGGAGCACAAATCCAGTGTGTAAGTTTTCAGTCCACTCCGAATGAGTAGCAGCACCACCTCCTGGAAGGCATGAGAAGGCAGTGCAGAAAGAGAAATCTGTTATCTGCAAGAAGTTACTCAGTGGCTACGGAATTGTCACTATGGTACTGGAATAGCTCCAGATGGGATTTGAGGTTGCTGACTGGCCTGGTTGAAAATTGAATAACTGTGGTGGAATAGTTCTGGCTGCTCTCTGTGGTATATTTGGTATCCTACAGCCAATTGCTTGGGCCTTCAGGGAATGATCCTGGGGGCTCAGACACTGCAGGCAGTAGCTAAATGAAACCGAACTGTTAAAACCCTGCTGCTAAACTTGGCATGCTGTTAGAGCTATTGATTTGACATAGACCTGTGCTAGTATGTACTGCATAGCCTTGCTGTGGTATTGTGCAGTGGGGCTGAAGGATATGTAGCCTTATTTGAATTTCAGACAGCCTGCTATGTCACCATCTGATATTTTATGGTGTCCATCCATCTGTTGTACAAGAAGCAGTTGAGCCAACACATCTTTCTGAAAGCGCCCAGATACCAGTGGAAACAAATCATATTCATGCTATAGTCCAAACTATGTTGCTTCTGTGTGGATTAGTTCAGGAAGTGAAGCCTTCTACTGCATGCAAATTCCAGGAGGGAAAAAAATTGGTCTCTTCTAAATGGATGACCTTGAGCTCCAGGGACAAACTGCCTTCATTATCTTCTGTGATGCTCTGGCAACTAATTCTACTTGATATGGCTCTCAGCTTTTTTTTTATGTTCGTGGCTTCACTCCCTTGGTAAGAGCCATCATTCTGTCATTTCCATCATGGAAAGAATCTATATTTCATGTTGTAACTACTTTTCTAAATAGGGACAGCTTTGCCTATTTGTCATCTTGCTTCAATTCCTTGGAAGGAAAAAAGTATTTGAAATTTCTCAAGGGGACCCTGTGTATGGAAGAATATGGCATAAACTTCAAGAGTAATTGTTGAAGGGCTTCTAAGTATTCCTGAACATGAGCTTTTTTCTTTCTTTTTTTTTTTCTTCCCTCTGTCCATGTTATGTCAACCAGTCTGGATTGCACAGAATCCATTTCCTTAAGTGTTACGCCAAGCTCTGTATGGCAACTCTCCATAGAAAGGTTGTAGCATGAACCAGATTTTAGGCTAAGGAAGGATGGTGTTGCTGTGAACACAACTGGAAGGTGGAGAACAAGCTCCCCAAAAGGAACACCAAGGTCTGTGACATGGTTTGTGGAGCAGTAGGTTGGAGGAGATGGGCAATCCCCAAAAGGATCTGAACACAACTACACAATTAAATTTACACACTTCCAGAATAAACTCATACTGGAGCAGTAGTGGTTCCTCACTCTTTACTAAATCTGCTTTTGGGTCTACATGTGACAAACCTCCTTGGTTGCTGAATATTATTGTCAGAACAGCTGATAAGCTGATAGGTTCCATAGGAATAACAAATTTTGTCTTCTCATGTTATTTTTAAGCAGATTTTTTTTTTCTATTGGGGATTACTGCTGGCTGCATCCTAAGTAGGTTCTTTAATGATATGATGACAAGAAGTTCTAGAATTATTGCCCTGTGCTAAATTTTAGGGATCACCAGTGAACTGCATGTTAGACCAATGGACACACATGTTTTAAAAGGGTAAATTAAAACAAGGTTTTGGAATTTACATTATGTTCAGCACTGCCTTTTGCCTAAAAATAGCAGAGGTTTTGCTCTTTTAAAATATTCACATTTTGCTGTCTTTTTTTTTTTTTTCTTGCTTTTACTAAATAATTCTAATATCCCCTTACCCTATCTTACCCTATCTGAGTGAAAAGAGATGAGTTAAGGTACTAAAGCAAGGCTATGGTGGGAGGGATCGAATAAGGACATAAAGATCAAGACTGGAGAGTTAGGCAGGACAGTGAATGCCGTGCATGGGCTAGTTGGGTCTGTCTGGAGGTTGAGTCACTGTTTTACTGCTGGCAGGATTCTGAGAGTATTCCCTAACCTCAGCAAAATATTTCATCCCCGTCTAGCGATGGTCCAGTGCAGTATGACAGCCTACTGCTGTGGTTAGGCTGTTAACTTGACTGTGTGAGGCATATCCAGTATCTCCAGAGGTTATAGTCCTCCTAGGAAGCATCTCTGATGCCTCAGGAGTAATTTCTGAAAGCATATTATTTTTTTTCAAGACATAAAGATACTAAATTCTCAATTGGAAGAAAAGAAAATGATGGCAGCGTAACCTTAGGATGCTTTTAAGTATGTTCATTACGATAATAATTTATTCTAGAATTATGTCTTTCAGAGAGCAGAGTGTGCCTGCCTTGTTTCTGAATCAAAGCTGTGGCCAAAAAAAAAAAAGTAAAAAAAGTAATTAGTGAAAGCAAAGAAATAGTAATAAGGATGGGAGAAATGTTGGAGGAAGAAGGGAGCTTTAATGACCACTGCAGAGCATTTTCCCATAGGGCTGATGTGTTTCTGTGACCTCTGAGTTTTCAAGTACCACCAAACTAGACTGCTGTCTGTGGTGGGCCATTGCTGGGGCCATTTTTGTGCATCCAGTTTGATGTTGCAAGATTAATTGGTAGAAATGTGCCTTATTCCTTGCTAGAGCCGTACTTGGTGGCATCTCTGCTTGGAGGCCGTGAGGGGTTTCAGTGGAGTGTTAGGCAGCAGTGTCAGGGTTTTCCCCAGGTGGTGCCCTGCTCCCTGCTGAAGTGCTGGGTGGGATCCCAGGTGCAGCAAGTGGTGGCTCGGGCAGCTGCCTTGTTTCCTGCTTTAGGGCTAATCTGCAGTGTGCTGTAGTTATGTTGGCTTGGGAACCAACTCCATGCAATCTACCTAAAGCATCTCTGCAAGGTCTTGGGTTGTCTTGGGTAGGTAGATATATCTATAAAGTGCTTTGGGATGATTTATAATTCTCTGAATATTGGGTCTCAGAAGCTTCAGTTAGGGCATCTTGAAGAAATGGAAGCTTTTTTTTTCCTCATCTCTTTGCTTTCTTTTTCCATTTGTGAAGAGATGCTATTACTGTTGTGTCACATAGGTCATTAGGAAAGATAACTCGTTTATGTCAAAGATAAAAACTCTGTCTTTGGAATATGATTTGAATGATGTTTATGGCAAATATATGTATGACTTCCCTCTGAAGAGTAAATATTCATTTTAAAGAACACAAGCGGGAGCTGAGAAGCAGAGCTTGTGGAGGGAGCCCCAGCTATCGTGTGCCCTCGGTGAGACGGCTGATGCAGACGTATTCTCATCATGTAATTCTAGACCTTACCATATACACAAGAGGGTCAAATTGATACTGTTCAGGCAACTGTAATTGTGCTTTTTAACTTTGGATGCTTCGTTTTCCAACCTTTGTAGTAATACTGCAAGATTGCATATTAGAGGCGTAAAACATACTTACTGCCATGCGCTCTGAACAGCATCATCCATTAGACCATTTTTTTCCCTGCCATTAAGTCGCTTAATTTGTTGTGTTTTTGTTTTAGCCACAGTTACTTTAGACATTTTGTATGTATGGCAGTCAAGTTGGTGAGGGCTAACATGGGAGCTGAGCTATTAATATTGCGGAGGAGAGCAGATATTATGTTGAATTATGCATAGGGCCCCAGCATCTAAGTGATGGTGGCTTGAAGGCCCTTCCAAGAAAGCTGAAGGGGATGAAACCTCATGCATAGGGAACTACAAATTCTCAGAGTCTCCTGCGGGAAGGATGAGTTGTGCTAGGAGCCCCACATTCAGGTGATGAGGATGTTCAGCACATTATAATTAAGCAAATTGATGCTCTTAACAGGTCTCCTTAGATGACCTGCTTTGTTTTTATTTCTGATGTTTTTCTGGGGGAAAATTTTGTTGGTTCTGTGCTTGGTTCATTGAAGGTTATAGAAATAGGAGAAAACTGTTGTGTGTTGTTTTTTTTTTTTTTTTTTTTTTTTTTTTTTTTTT
>JAYECN010036229.1:0-28883 GCA_035222435.1 Microcambeva ribeirae | reverse complement strand
CCCCGCGCGACTTTTACTTATTCCCGTTAAGAGAGGTATTTGTGGTATGTTTTACTTACGAAGAGATTCATTTCTATTAAGACTAATTGATGGGCACGTGTGTGGGTTCTGGCACCAAGAGCTGCGTCCGTGATTGATACGAAAGCAGCGCTAATGAGCGCCCAAATGACGCGCGCGGGCAGTGAAAGGGGACGCGGCGCGGGGAGCCCCGCGCGCGGCGGCAGCGGGAGCGGTGCCCGTGCGAGGCTGCGGGCCCGCAGTGCTGGTGCTGAGCCGCTCCTGAGCGCGCCCTCGCTTTTCCTGCTGGGAATTAGACCGAGCCCTTAATTTCCCTCCGTGCTCCGGCTCTTCTGAGGCTCGCAGCCGGCTTGTTTTGAGATGCTAGACTGAAAAACAGGGGGAAGTCTCGGCTGCCCTGCAGCGCGGATTTGGCCGGGCTGGAGCTGCTGTCCCCGGGAGCCCCATGCTGGATGGGAGGGTTTTTGGAGAGCGGGCCGGGCGGCGTCGGGCGCGGGAGCCGGAGCCGTGCGGCGGCAGCAGCTGTAGGTGGCAGCAGCCCCCAGGAGCTCCCTGGCAGGAGGCCGCGCGGCCCCGCGTTCCCGAGGGCTCCCCGGCTCGGGGTGGGACGGGGAGCCTCGTAGTGACCTGGGGGAGTCGCTGCTCCGAGTGTCCAAACCAGCAGCTGGAGGGGCTCCGCTGGCTTCAGAAAAGGCGTTTGGGGGGGGGGGTTTGGTCTTAAGCGCTGCTGGTTAAACTGGGGAGCAGGTTTCTGCCGTTGCCGCTCCGTTAGCCTCGCTGCTTGCAAGCTGAAGTGGGCGACTCGCGGCGGCAGTTCAGGTCGTGCCTTTAATAGCGTGGTCACCGCAGGGCAGAGCGGGAGGAATTGGCAGCTGCCCCCGGCTCCGTGCAGCTTGTTCGCAGCCGGGGTCGTATCCAGCTGTACTAGCCCACGGGAATACCGGAGTTGGCCGGAAAGATTCATGCCTTCAGCAGCTCCATCCCTGATTTTTGTTGTTTATTCCCCTTTTTGGCTCGGGCGAGCAGATAGGTGCCCAACCTTGTGCTTTGGCTTTGCTGGCTTGTGCAAGGGCCGGTGCCTCTGTGAGCCGCTCTCTTCGTCGCTGCCAGGCGCGTGGGGCACGTGCCAAACCCCCTGAAATCTTTGAGCAGCTGCTGAGATGTATAAATAAAAACATTTTTTTTTAGCCTGCCAGAGGACCTCTTCCTGCTTCCCACTGCATAAATGGGATGCAAGGGCTGGGACTGGTGGTTTCTGCATCACTGATGCATGGGGGCCTGTCACCGTGGCCCTTGCTTGGACAGTCGAGACCATTTTTCAAGCTATAAGAGCACATGCACTGTGTAAATCCATACCCTGAGAATACAGGGTTTATAAATACATAATAAGAATGTAAATTTTTACCCTGTCTATCAAAGCTTCCCCTCTTCGCTGTTGTCTGTTGTTCATTTTCATGTTGCTTTTTGCAACAGAGGTAGATGGAGAAATGAAGTAAATGGAGAAAATAAGCCCCAGACTTCTAGTGGATGCGGTCCTTATCCGAGATTAACAAAATCATATCATCGTATATGTTGTCTCTGAGGCCAGCTTTAGAGATTTCTCAATTTTGTGCTTTGTTTGTGCTCTCTCCTGACTTGTGCAGCTGCGTGCACAGTAACTGGAGGGGCGTAAATAACTGGGTCTTTCTTCATCTTTTCTCCAATAAATTGGCTTTGTCGCACGTGCTGTTGTCACCCGGTGATGTAACTTCTGTAGCTCATCACCAGCTGGTCTGGTGTGGGTGTTTATGGTGCAGAAATGGCCCAGATGCCCATCTGGGACCCGGGTGCAGCAGGGGTGCCCTGGACCCCATGCCCTTGGTGCCTGCCATGGGCCGGCATCTGCTTCCGTAGCCGGTGCCTGTGGAGGGATGTGCGGATGGAAAAAGGACTCCAGTGGTCCAGGATGCTCCAGTAGTGCAGGGCTTGGGAAGTTGCCCTCCCAGGGGTGGGTACATGTAGCCATACTGTCTATATGGGCACTGTGTGGGCAGCCTCCTTGCTGCCTGTTGCAGGGCCGGGTCTGGAGCCCAGTCCTAAAGACGGAAAACTCTCCACGTCTCCGATAGTCCTGCAGTCTTGGGGGGTTGTGCTGTGTGGGCTGACTGTCCTGGGGCAGTGGCGTTTCAAGCGGGATGTGCCCCTCCACCTCCTCGGGGGCTCCAACCCGCCCCCAAACATTGCCCTTTTTCTTGCCTTTTTCCCCCTTTCTCTGTCCTTCCTTAGTTTTGTACTGTTAAAGATCCACGAAGAGAGTGGTAAAGTTGGAAGGAGGTTGAAGGGAAGAGGAGGGGATGGAAAAAAGCTGCCAGCAACAATAAAACCCCACAACTTTTCTTGTGCACTGCCAAAAAAAACCCAAAAAAACCCCCAAAAAACCCCAAAAAAACAACAAAAAAAAAAACTTTGCCCCTTTGAGCAAGTTTTGAGAGCCCGCAGGTTGTGCAGTGGCCGCCTTGAAACTCCTCGTCCGCCCCGCGGACTGGAATTGGGGATATTTCTGCTCGTTGTCTTTGGCAGGAAGAAATGCACGGATCTAAATTTGAATTGCTGTTTGCTGAGGATGTGTGACAGTATTTAGAATCCAGTATTATTTTATTATCTCTTTGGAAGGATTCAATGAAGAAAAAAGGGCTCATTTATTTCAAGAGATATTTCTGTAGCATGTAAAAATATCAGCGAAGCAGCTAACGTTTTCCAGTTGTTGTTGACTTCAAATTTAGCAACCATTGTCCCTGTTGATATATTTAACGCTCTAAAAATGCACTTGCCATTAAGGAGGAAGCTGGAGTGATTGGTAGGCAGATACAATTTTTTAGTAGTTATTAATAATGTTTAGAGAATGGGCACATCTGAGCGTGTGGAAAAAGCCATGGAAGTTTCTAGGAAAAGGACAAAATAATGTATATGGCTGCCTTTTTTTAATTTATTTTCCATTTGAAAGGTGCCCTTTGAAAGGCACCTTTATTGCTCCCTCTCTGCGTGCGGGTTGCCAGAATTAGCAGGTCGTGAGCGAGGGAAACCGATACACAAACAGGAGGGCGTGCAGCTAATTCTGTTTAGCAAATTGCCACCCAATCCCTGCTATTTCCCGCCCTCCGCGAGCTGACTCAGGCGCTTGGTGCCGGCTCTGCCGGGAACCGGGGAATTAACACTTGGGGAACGTAAAAGTTTGCAAAGAGCAAATAACGCGACGGCAACGGGAGCCGCTCTGTAGCGGGACGGGCTCGTGTGCCTGGGGTTTCCTCTGTTGCATTGGGTGTCGCTATGGAGCCTTGTCATATCGTGATATAAAATACAGCTGTTGTAACCGCGCGGGGCCTGTTCCACCCAAAGCGTCCTTGCAGAGATGGAAAGGAAAGGAAAGCAAACCGGGTCCGTGCTGAATGGTGCTGGCTGCCCGAGGATCTTGGCAAGCAGCTTTAACATTTAATAACATGAGTTTTTATTGGCATTTGCAGTCCTGTAATAACTAAAGAGAATGTCCTTCTTTCTTTGAAATATTTATGAATAGATTTATGCAGCGCTGTTTGTTGCAGGTTCCTTCAGTTTTATGCCCAGGTCTTGGAGTCCTGGGAATCTTGGTCTTCACGTAGGGAAAGGAAAATACCTCTAGCTGCAAATGTGTGCACGGAATAAAAAAAATCAAGAAAAGGGAGGCAAAAAGTGAAAGGGCTGCTCTCTTTGTAATCAGTGGGTTTTACCCTGTTTCCAAGGCTTTATTTGCAGGTTGGGTTTTCCAACATCTGGCAAACATTGGGGGTGACTTTGGATGTGGGGGAAAAACAGATTTATTGAGCCCCTATCCGCTTCCCTCGGGTTGCTGTCGTGCTGTGCGGTTACAGCGTTGAGTGCTCGGGCTGTGCAACAGGTACCAGGTTGGTGTTCTTGGTTCTGGGGAATGATCCCACCAAGCTCCTCACTGTCAGCGCGAAGAATGTCAGTCTTGCGAAAGGCTCGTGGAAATGAGGGAAAAAAAGGCATTACAAGCAGTTGTTTTTCTCTAAGTACAGGCTGGGGCACGTGGTTTCTGTAGGGTCCTCTCTGTGGCTAAGTTGTCTTTTTGGTCATTGTGTTTTAACTGGGCTTGGTTTCTTTCCCACCGAGTTTGGGTTTCTAACATTATGATTGCTTATGGATTTGTAAGTCAGGAATAGCTTAGTAATTGCTGTATTACTTTGCCTGCGGTAGCAATGAGCACCTTAAATTTAATGCGTCATCCATACAGAAAATTGATGTTTGGCCAGGACCTGAGGCTGCTGACAGCTAATCTTCAAGTGCTTTTGGTTGACATGTAAAATAGAGACTCGTGGATGATGTTCACATGAAAATTGATGGTCTCTGGTATTATTCCGTAAAAGAAAAATACTCCTCATGATTGGCTGCAAATGCTGTAGGATCATAAAGTTTTTACCTGAAGATCTCTCCTTATAAGAAGACAACAGTACTGTCCTAATAAGGTCTAGGTCATTAACTGCTTAAATCACATGTGCAAGAAAACCTATTCCACCTAATACTTCAAAGCCTGGATCTCACCTGATCGTCAAGGTTCAGCTGATGAAACCACACATGCTAATTGCAATCAGCTTGCGAAGAGTGGGGTGCTTTAATGGACTTTTAATTAGATTCCCTTCCCTCCTGGAATATGACTTAAGCAGCAAGAATGCCTAAAAAGAGCTCTCCCACGGAAAAAATTAACCACAGTAAGACAACTTGCCAGTGTTTCAGATGAAGATAACAGGGGTGTTTATACAGGTACACGTGCCTGCGTTGGCCTTATGTGTCACTGGTGCTTACAACTTAAAGGGCCGAGAGATTCGGCAGGAGAAACGTATGGTTCCCTTCAATGGGCATGTGCTGCTTTCCGCTGGCATTGCATGGTGGTCCCTATGGGGAGATATATACCTTTCAACATATTCTGCCAATATTTGGTTTTGAATGAGTAGGTCCTGATGATTATTTTTCGCAGTGGTCAATATCTATTTATTAAATATATTTTTCTGTTGAGCACAAGCGCTATAAGGCCCAGTTTCAAAATTAGACCCGCACAATTATGCGCTCCAGTAATTGTGCATGTAATTGCTTGCACAAATGGTCAGTTAGATGTGTAGCTGTCCATTAGTAGGCAAAATTAACCAATTTTGCAAATTGGGTTTTGAATACTCATTGCAGAAAAGGCGGCTGGCTTTCGCCGTGGCCGCGTTGCGCAGCCCCCTCCCCTTGCGATCCTGTCCCCTTTTCTCCAGCCATGTTTGTCTTCCCCCCAATTACTGCTGGTGACAGGGCTCCCTAAGCGAAGGGGAAGCGTCTTCCTCCCGCTGAAAGCCGATAGGTATCAGGATGCGGCCGATGAGAACCGGCCCTGCCTCGCGGCAGTGGGCACAGAGGCAGCGAGTGATGAAATGCAGGAACCCCCCGGACCACGTGCAGCTGCACAGAGGGGCGCAGTGAGCAAGGGGAACACCGAGCAGGGAAGCTGGGGCATGTGTGATGTTTTTTGGCTGCAGGTGAGCCTGCAAAAGTTGCTGCTTGGGCTCCTGGAGGTGCCGCCATCCTCCACTACCATGGAGAGAAATTCTCCTCGTAGTTCTCCCCTTCACTGCTCCTCCAGTCTGCTCCTGCAGTGTTGTAACCCAGGCTAGCGTTGCTGCCCGTCTCGCGCAGGCGGTCGGGAGAGGAGTGGCTTTCCAGTGAAAACCTGAAAAGCCATGGAAGAAGAGGCCCGTGGACGCATCCCTTCTCTCTCCTGCAAGTCGGTGGCAAAGCCGAAGGAGCAGCTGGGCCTCCCAGCTCAGCGCCCGGCGCGCTCTGTGTCGCTTTCCCGGCGCGTTGCCACTCCCCGCCTGGGGCGGCTGTTGGAAGGGCCCTGGAGGGTCTGTGTTTGCGTGCCCGTGTCATCTTGGAGAGCCACCAGTGCACCCGCGACCTCGCTGCCGTGGAGTTTATCAGCTTCAAACCACCACCTCAAGTGCTACTTTCACCACTGCAAAAACAATCGTGTTTACTATATTTCTGTACACACGCACACTTTGAAGTTATTTCTTGCTCTCTGCTTGTTTGGCCTGGGATCCTGCCAAAATGTTTGTTTACGGCGCAAGAATGCAGAGCTGTAGCTGGAGCGCGGGCAGCGGAGCAGCCCTGGCGCAGCCTTCGCCCCGGGGGGAGAAGTCTGCACCTGTAAAGCATTTTGGGCTAGGAGAGGATAAAAGCGCGCCGCGTAAATCACGGCGCTAATGACATTATCAAGCGGAGCGCTAATAGCTACCCTCGCTGCGTAGAAACTGCAGCTCTTGCTGGAGGAAACGCGGGGCCGGGGGTACGACGCGTTGCGCGGCGATAAGGGGGCCGCGGAGCCGCGCGTTGGTCTCGGCGGCGTGAATGAGCCGGGTGCCTGACAAGCCCCGCAAGGGCTGGCGGGTTGTCGGGCTGCGCTCGGAGCGGCTTTGGAGCCCCCAGGGAGCTCTCGCGTATCGAATTCACGGGAGCCTTTTTTTGTGTTAACGCCGGCGTCGTGGATTCTGGATCGTCGTAAATCAGCGCGTGGCCTCCCCGGCCTTTGCCGTGGAGCTGCTTCTCCGGTGACGTGGCCGTGAGATCGACCGCGTTGCGTGTGATCTTTCGCTATTAAGGCGGTTCTGGCTTCTTCATAATAACCCCAAAATAGACTGTGGATAGTCTGGATTTTTCACGGTGTTAGCCTGCCTTTAAAAACAAGGGAGGAACGTGGGGCTTCATACACAGCTCTGGGTGCTGTATAGGGGGTGGGGGGAATCAGATTACAAAGCACAGTGCAGGAAAATTGATTTATCATCAATTTATTGCTCGGAGCTCTAGGCAAACTCATCTCGAGACAGAGACGAGATCTATAAAAGCTTTTCATCTGAAACTATGGATTAAATTGGGAGGAACTGCTGATGAGAGATTAGGGCCAGCCCTTAGACCTGGCTCTTGGGGCTTTTGGGAACGGCTCTGGGGGCACCCGGGGCAGTTGGTGGCTCGATGCAGGTTTACCCTGGCTGAGGGTATGCGATTTTGTCTCTTATTACCTTATTTTTTCCCTTATTGTGAATCTGGCTCATGCAGGAGCAAGCCTGTGTTATGATTCCCCCCCGTCTTGCTTTGATATCTGTGTAAATTCTCCTTTCTTTGCCAGCCCCCTGGCCTGAAGGGGTTAATTTTTCAGTTTCTTTTCCAAATGTGTACTCTGTTTTTTCTTTTATTATGCATGTGGGTTCTTAATCCTCCTAATAACAGGGTAGCTTGCCTTTTTCTGCAGGAGACCTCTGAAAATAAGCTGATGCATCTCAGTTGTCAGATCACTATATAAATAAATTAAAACTGTTCATATATTCCCTCCAAAGAAGCGAGTAAGCGAGACAATGCTGAAGAGCCCTCTCTATTTTTTTTTTATTTTTTTTTTTATTTTTTTTTGCATCAAGGGGAGGAGGAGGAGGAAAGAAGAAGAAGGAAAAAAAAGCTGTATTATGTCAGCGACCTGTAATAAATAGCACTGCAATGAGAAGCGACAGCCTCATTCACCTTGCATCCATGCAGAAACAACTAAAGCTCTCTTCCCGTGCCTTGGAAAAAAAAAAAAAAAAAAAGGAGAAAGAGGAGAATTAAAGGGAAGGCTTGACCTTGGCTTGCTGGCACGCTCGGGCTGGCTGCTGCGGAGGGAGCCGAGCTGGGCTCTGCCGGCTCTATCCGGGCCGGATCACTTCCCCCACCTGGTGCCCGGCTTCTTCCTGCATCCCACGGGCTGCTCGGGAGGCTGGTGGAGCAAGAGGGAGAGGATTTGGAGGGTTAAATGTTTTAATGAGGTGGTGGGTGGGGAAAAAAAAAAAGAGGAAAGGTTTATACAGTAGCGAGACACTTCTCTGTAATCTGCTGGTTTTTGTTTCCTTGACTTGTCACGGTTTATTGCAAAGCTAAGGTAATTCAGAAGCTTTCTTGCACAATTGGGTAGTTCCCAAATTAAAGGGGAAAAATGTAGAAGACCCTGGAGAGCTGGCGGGAGAGGCAGCTGAGGTTCCTGTATGAGTAGGATGCCTGGCTCTTTCTTCTTGCACTTACCAAGACCTGGGAGATGGAAAGGTTGGAAGTAGAACCATTTTCACCCGACGCTGCTTTCTTTCCTGGGCAACATTTTCTCGGTGTAGCTTCGTTATTTTGAATTCATTTGATATTTGCTCTGTCAGTAGTGCCCGTAATGAACTCATTTAGTGTTCCTGGGAATGCCACGTGTGCCACCGCTAGGAGTATTTTACTGCAATTTAACGTTAGTTAACGGTTGCTTCTAATAAACTGCTGTTGCTCTGGTTTCCTCTCATGTGTTTCTACTCTGTAGTTTTCTTGTTCAACAGAGATAGCGATTTGTGCAGATTTAGATGATATTATACTGGAAACACAGTGGCAGTAATTTATAGCAAACGAAAGGCGAGCACGCAGAGGTAACTGCTTCGAAGATGTCCCATTGCCATTAAACCTGTAGTCACTGCAGCATAGTGTAACTATAGTAACTTTAATATCACTGAGCTCTAGGCAGTCTATTTTTGTTAAGCTTGGCCTGTAGGTGCCAAAATTTGGAGTGTTTGGACAGATGCAGTGCGCTGTAACAGCACAGTGCAGGTTGGGTTTTTCAAGAAACCAAGCTAAAAATGAGTGGAGGACATTCTTTATGGCAAAATGTTCTTGTTTTGTGCAGTATTTTTGACAGATCAGAAAACAACGTAGGCTTTTTAGTTAACTAACTTTTCCTTCCAGTGCTTTGCTAGCTAGTTAGCTGTTGCTTCCCGTGCTTTCGTTAAGTGCTTCTTAATTTACACTTAACGACTGGGCTGTGGTGGAAGGATGGGAGCCCATCCGGGGGCAATGCAACTGGCAGATGAATTCATTACAATCAGAGCAACCCTAATGAGCGTTAAACCAATTCATAATAACGCGGCACTCAGCCTAATGTTAAGCATGTTGCTAATAATTACGGGCAGGCTTCTGCTTTCTCCATGTTCAATATTAGTTCTTCCTCCTCGTGTGTCCTCGAGGCAGTGCGAGAAGGGCTCGCTTTCTTGCGTGGATGGGTAGTTCCAGCCTGTTTTATTTGCAAATAGCTTAATTACCTGTCTGTCCTCTTCACAGTTATTACATCGGTATGAAAGCTGGGAAGCTGATGTAAATATATAAATAATGGAGGGACTGCAGTGAGGATCCCCAACTCCAGGGTGTCACGGAGCTGTGCAGCTGATGGGAGAGGAGGAAACATTGTGCGTTCCCACGCTTGAAATTAATGCAATACCTGTAGTTCCTGTGGTTATATGAGAACTCAAGGTGACTTTTAAAAAATATTTAGCTTAGATTTAGCTTATAAACACCTATAAATATGCTCCGCTGTGATGGATTGTGATTCTAGAGGCTGCCACCTGTGTGGTTTTTGGCTGTTTTGGGCCTCAAAAAGCATTGCGTTTCCGTCACCGCAGCGCGGTCCGGCCCTCGACGGGGTCGGCCCCGCTGTTAATTATCGCGGTGAGTCACAAACGAGCGCTCGCCTGGGCACCTTCATGGGCGCTCGCCCCAAACGTCGTCCGCCCGTTCCTTGTTCTGATGCCAAAGCGGAAATAAAAATAGACCTCTTGCCAAAAAAAGAGGAGAGAGAGAGAGATGGTGTTACCCTAGTAATTAAAATACTTCGTGGAAAGGTTTTGATTTAATTTCAAGCCTCCTGTTAGACCTTTCTGGGTGCTGTTCTTTATTATTATAAAACACTTCTTTGTTATGCCTGAAGGGTCTGGGCATACCCTGAAGTTCCTCTCTCAGCAAAACAATTGGTGCAAAAATTAGGAACATCAAAGAGACGGAGGGGAGTCACGTGCTCGCACTGCTAATTGCCAACATTGTTATGTGTCAAAGAAAGGAGCCGAAATGTGATTCCCAGATCTCGGAAGGGTGCTTGCTGTAAGTTGAGGTTTAGTGTTTTGCTTCTGGATGAGTGTCTCGCAGAGGGCAAGAGCAGCGGCGTGAGCTTTGGGTGCAGGTTCAACCTGCAGTGCAGGGATCCTGCTTGCGTCTGTTTGTGCTTTCCATGTACGTTTGGCTACAGCGGCACCCAAGCACCTTTTCCCGTGCGGACGGTGAGCTGATGGGATGTCCTCTGTGCTTCAGCAAGCTCGGTAAAAATAACCTGCGCTGGTCGCTCGTATGTTACTATTTCCCCAGGGCTAATTTAGCAGGCAGATGATGGTCCATAGTAAGGCATGTGAGTGGGGCTTTTCCCCGGGCCAAATGATTATCCACCTGGTTTTCAATTAGCAAAGCCTGCCAATTATCCTCAGTGGTTTTTCTTTTAATTAAGCAGCTATTAGGGCAGCGATGTGGCCAACTTGGGGGCAGGAGGGAGCTTGGCTGCGTGGGTGCATCCTTATTATGAAAACCCATTGAGATAAGTCAAAAAGCGAGCTGCACGTGATAAGCAAGAGGGAGAGGGTGCGTGTGCAACGGGGAGATTTGTTTTTAGCTTGGTGGATTTCCGTATTTGAAGGAAACGAACCCAGAAAGCCCCAGCAATTCTTCAGAGGGTCCCATCAGTGGCTGCTTAACGCCAGGGAGCGCAAACCTGCAGCGCTGGCTGATTTATGAAGTTTTTTAGTTCTCCTCTTGCTTCCTATCCCAGGTAATAACAGTCAAGAATATTAAAAGATAGCTCTTACCACTGTAAACATCCCATTTTCCCTTTGAGCCTCACACTTAAATCACAAGGCGCTCCCTCCTTCTGAACTGTTTCCTCCAGCTCCTCCGTGAATTGGAGTCTTTAATTTTATTCCCTTTCTAATTTTTTTTTTCTGCAATGTGGCTGTCGATCTTCACTCCGCTCGGTCACTACCACAACCTGCTCTCCCGGCCCCCTCGAGAAGGGAGAAGGAGGCTGAGAGCACTTCAAGCTCCAACTAGCCGGTGATAAGGTTGGGCCTCCTCCTGGATGGAGATATGAATGCAGCACCATGAAAGATGAGCTCTGTCTTTGCTTTGGGTGGCTCCGATAATGCGAGGACATAATTAATCATAATTGGTTTTGCAAAGGATAAGTAATCTGGGGAGAAATCCCTGCCCTGCAGGTGGCAGAAGTATGTGAGAGGAGCAATAAATGGGAAGAAGGAGCTGCAACAGCCCCAGCTGCTTCTAGAGGAGGGCGCTTTGGGGAGCCTGTAATGACTGCGAGGGTTTGGCTGCGCAAGCTGTCCGAGGAACTGGCCAAAGTGGAAGTGTGCTCATCCCTGCAGCAGATTTAACTCGGTGTCTTTGCAGTGGAAAGGTCCGACGGCTCTGGGGAGGGCTGGCATCATGCTGTCAGCAAGGTCAAGGTCCTCCTTGCTCAACCAGGCAGAATCTCAGAAGTAAAGCTGGGTTGTTACTTGAGTTTAAAGAAAAGAGCTCTGACAAAAGTATACCAGGCTGCCCTTTGCTGTCTTTGGACCTGTAGACCATTTCCAGCGGTCGGATTTGAATTTCTGAGGAATGGTAGTACCAAAACTGTCAGACAGATCAGGGGAGCTTTCTAGAAGAGCTTGCTTATAACTTGCGACGTGCGCTGGCTGCTATGATGTTCACCATAACGTGGCGAAGGATCCAGAGCAACTCGCCACTAAGTCAAAAGCTGTTGCTTCGCTTACTTAAGTACTGATTCGGGCCCCAGATAATGATCTTTTGTTTATTAGTCCATTAAGATTCCTTTAATTAGGTTTTGGTACAGTATCTTGAATCTTTTGACTTGGAAGTTTCCTTGTTCGTAATTACAAGTCAACGCCTTGGCGTGCCAGGGCTCCACAGACTGTGTGCTGAGCTAATTAGGTAATAACCATTGAGATGCAGGGTATTTCCTTGGGATTAATGACCGTCTGGGAGGCGCTGATGGCCCAAGGTGTAGCCAAGGGCCATTAACACCAGCCTGCTATTAATTCTAAGAAAATGCCAGGTGCCAAGGTCACTATTGCCATCAGAAGTCGAGGGCAGTGAGCGGGTGGCGGAGGCGGGATCGAGGGGAGGATGAAGCAACGCTGGAAGTGTGTGGGTTTGGGGAAAGCGTAATAGGGTTGTAGTGGGTGTCTGTGTGGCGGAGCTCTCGATTAGCCAGCCTGCTGCTCCCCGTCGCTCTCGTGGCTCTGTGCACAGCTCGATGCCGAGGATGGTGGCGCTTCCCTTGTGTAGCGCCCCGTTTCACCCTAGTGCAGGGATGGCTTCCAGCCCTGGCCTGCCGGGAGGATGTACGAGCTCAGCGGGAGGACAAGGCAGGTTGTCCGGGCGGAGGACAGAGCGGAGGGGGCGCTGCCGAGGCCGAGCGCTGGCCGGGGCCGCGGCGATGCCGCGCGTCGGCTCCGCAGGGAATTTCCTCCCCACCCCGGGCGCTCATTCCTGCCATTGCACGGGGGTTATTTTTAACCCCGGCCGTGTCGGGGATCGGTTTCCCAGGGACCTCCCAAGCAGTTGTGCGGGCACAGCACAGCCTTGGCGAGCTGGCAGGGCCGCGGAGGGCGCCAGGGAGCCTCTTAATCCAGGTGTCCCGAGAAAAGCACCGTGCTGTGCAGCGGTGCCCGTGTGGGATTCGGTGGGGACTCACCCCAGCACGGGCTGGAGCATCTTCCCCTGGGCCAGGGCTGGTGCATCCCTCAATCTGGGTATAAAGACAGCAAGAGGCAGTTACGTGTGTGATTTTTTTTCCCCCCTTATTTTTTCCTTATTTTCCGTATTCCTTTTTTTTCTTTTTTAATTCCTTATATTCCCTGTTCTTGTACGCAAGCCGGGCACCCTCGCAGCGATAAAGTCATGTTCAGTGTTTTAACGTTGCCAAGCGCAAGGGTGTGCGTTGCGGGAAGGAAAGCTGGAAACCCCTCGGATCTATTAAGCTCCCCTGAGTGAAATGTATTTCTAGGCTGTGCTTGCCAAAATGGTATTAAATATTGTGTGATTATCCGAAAACCTGCCGACAGTCTATTAAAGCACCTGTTTTTGTAGCAGTAGGGTGGTGTTTTGAGGCTGTGCTGCGCTGGCAGTATGGTGTCGCGCGTTTCGGGCTTTCAGCAGAGAGCTGAACCAAACTGCTCCCCAAGGAACGTGGGATAAAGATAAATCTTCAGGTAATTGCTGTATATATTGTAAATTAAAAGCTAGGCAGGCGTGGATTCCCATAACCGAAATTGTCCCAGTTGTTGCCTGCCTTCAGTTACAATCCTGGAGCCTTTAATAGAAAGAGGTCTGGATTCCAAGTGTGTGTGTATGTGTATATAAATGTATATATATTTTTTTCTTTAATAATCTCAGCGTCAAATGAGTAAGGCTTGTGGCTATGTGTGCTTATTCTTAACTCAGAGTTTCTCTTCTTGGGCACCCCCTGGTGAAATTTCTGCCTTTATTTTTATTTTATTTTTTATCTTTCCCCCTGTTTGGCTGGTGTGCCGGAGGGATGAACCTTTTGGAGGTGCAACCTCCAGGTGTGCTTTTAAAAGGAGACCTGATACAGTTGTGTGAGATGGCCACAGGCTTCGGATGCCACCACCGAAGTCAGATGATGTCTCGTGTCCTCCAGCCTCTGCCTGAGCCTCTTGTGAAATCCTGCAGGCGTTGGAGAAAAGTTTGGAGCAGAACGGGAGACAAACGCAAGTGAAAAATCATGTTTTCCCCTCGTTTTGTAATTTTCTAGAACATCAGTGTAATGTTAATAATGATAAATAATCTGCTAAAAGCAATTATGGGTGAATAATAATCCTAACTAATAAACAGAACGTACTGTGTAATCTCGCTCGTTTTCAGCCATCTGGCTCCGGTCTCCCTAATTGACTTAAAGCGTCGTGACGCCGTCGCCCGCGTTCAGCTCGGCCCAAGCGCCCGAGCAGGCGTTGTGTACTGAAACCAAGGCGTTTTTCAAGGGAAATATAAATCAATACAACAAAATTATTACTAGCTCCATTACCGCAGCCTGGATCGTGAATCCATCAGCGTTGTCTTCCTCTGAGCATAAGAACTTTATTTATAGTGATTTGTTTGTTTGTGGTTTCCTTATTTTCCAGTGAAAGTGAAGCTGGGAGACTTCGAATATATCCGAGTTCCTAAATTCATGATGACACGTCCTTTTGGGGTTGCCAGAATTTAAATATTTTCAATGCTGGTCGAATTTTAAGGTGACTTTTAAACTTAAGTGCTCACTTTAGTCTGTTTATATTTGTAGCTTTTTATTATTATTATTATTTTTAAGCCATTTCTTTATTTTGTTCTGATGCTTTAGGAGGTTTTTTTAGAGCTTTTGCAGAGCCCTCTGTGGTCTGTGTGCTTTAGTATTTTGCTATTAGAGTTTTGGTGTTAATGATGGCCAAGATGCAGTTGTCCATTTGTCTTCCAAGCCATGTGAAGTACAGATTTTATTTTCGCTTTCTGCAACCTGTGCCAGGTTCTTGCAGACTGCGTCAGGACAGGTAGTGTTGGGAAAGCTTTCACAGAGCGAGTATTTAAGTAGAGCAAAGAGGTGCTCCGCAGCACCTTTGCTCTTGGGGAGGACACGGGTTATTATCACCTTAATTTGCTAACGAGGCAAGCGCAGGGTTTGCTTGCCGGGCCCTGGCGTTCTAGTGCTTAGCTTGCTAAAATCGATGATGCCGTTTGGATAAGCTGTAGTATTGTACACGTTCATGAGAAGGAACAGTGTCAGTGCCTTTAAGGAGCGATAAGGCATAAGGTGAAGCTTCTGCTGTTAATTTTATGGGATATTGGTGTGAGGAAGTCGTGCCTAAAATAGTTTTGGTAGTCCACTGAACGCATAGTGAGGTGACTTACTACTATTAGTTATTTATTTTCACCCATGCTACCCTGGTACCTTCTGTTTGGCCAAATACCAACCAGTCTTACATCCCCAGGCAGTGGTTCAGCCATTTCTAGGCAGGACGTATTGTTGGTTTTAGAGAGGGCAGTAGCGTGAAATACTGGGAAAGAGGAAACACAATTTCTGCAAGAGCTGATGAAGACCTAAGGCTGTGAGGATTTAAAATATTTATGGTGAGCTCTGCAGGCTGTTCTCTCTCTCTCTCTCTATATATATATATATATGTATAGTTTTCCCCCCTAAAAAGGATGACTCTGTTGGCAGTACCCAGCGCTCAGGTCTGTGTCTGGTGGGGTAGGTAGCTCCCTGGGAGATGGGAAAGCCCTTCCCTGGGGGGGTTTCCTTCCTGCTGCTCAGTGTGCATTCCCCACCTTACTCTGTGTCATTGGGTACTAGCAAATAAAGCTCACATATAGTGTGTTGGAACGCCTGCTATTGCATGGTGGAGTTTTTTTTTCTTTTCTTTTTCAGAAGCTGGTGAATAAATGAACTCTCTTCTGTTATTCCCCAACTCCTCCAAATTCCCAATCCCACTGGTGCATTTCTGCTTGTCCGTGACCAGGAATTACTTATTACTTAGCGTGTTGGGTTAAAGTTGTTTTTCTTCATGCAGTTGCATGTTTGCAGATCGCTGGCAAAACCCAAATACCTATTCCAAATATTCATTTCTTTGATTCTTTTTTTCCCTCCTCTTTTCCTGGTTCCTTCCCCCTGCTGCTCTGCTATTTTCCTCTTCTCTACAACGTGCGGGTGCCGCAGAAAGCGGCTGGGGGGGGAGCTCCCTGCCGAGCTGGCACCGCGTAGGACGCGCTCTGCTAATTCCCTAATCAAAGCCCCCCTTGCCCTCCAGGAGGACGAGGGCCGGCGTAATTAGCAGGGCTATTTTGGATGCCGTGCGGATCCCTGTGCCAGGTTTGCCATGATGGGAATGCTAACACGTCCGCTGCACTGGGGAGTTTTCCTCTTTAATCAAGGAGAAATGATTGCGCTTTCTAATAAAAATTAGATATGCTTGTTCAGGTTTATTTAAATTTTAAAGCGGGGGGAGAGAAACAGTCCTGGGTAGTGGAGTCAGCTTGTACATAATCACCGCTCCTAAAGGTGTATTTTTGCAGCCATTTTTGTCTGATAGATTATATACTGTTGGATTTCCTGTACCTGAGCAGTCTGTAATTGTCTAAATAAGGGCCTGATTTGCCGGTGGCTATTCCGAAGAAACAGAGATAAACTGTTGTTAAGCTACCGACTACAGAAACTACAGCTTTTGCTACAGAAAGGGCAGTAATATCTGTAAAATGGGAATTAATTACGGATACAGTGAGTGGCACCCTCTTATCAGCATCATATCGCCCTCGTTTATCTCGTCTTCTGGTGCTTTTAACATCGCGCGTGTGCCGCTAATAAAAGCGAATAAATGAAAAATGCTCCTGCCGTGGAGTCAAACGGTTAGGTTCATTATGAGATGTTTGGCTTTTAAATAATTGGTTATAGGAATACGCCAGGAATTTATGGGAGCAGCTATATGCTCTGGGCCCGCGATAATTCGAAACACCCTTATTAAATTTCCCCTGGTTGTAAATCAGCACAGGGCCATGGAGCATCGTTCCGGAACTTGGCCCTCGTGCCCAGGAGGAGTTTTCCCATAGGTCTGCATTTTGTGGGATGGGGAAAGGCTTTGCTTACACTGCTCTTGCTAGTGACACCCTGGAGCATTTTGGTTCTGCAGTGGCTGTGGGAGCCCGTCCTGAAGGGAAGTTAGTTGTTCTGCTGGGGACCAGGTCTTTTTCTTCAGTTATTTTTTTATTTTTATTTAGCCCTGGTGGTGGAAATTTAAAACTTGCCCGCGTCTCAGCGTCCATCGCTGGCAGGCTGTAATTCCGTAAGGCGGGATAGGTTCCCATTAATCACCTCTGGAACTCAGTCGCGCAGCTAATTGGATGAGACTCGCCGGGAAAGACGTGGAGCGACAACCCGGTGGCTCTGGGGCTCTCAGAGCTTTTGTAGCAGCCCCCCTTTCCCTCCTCGGGACTGTTTCGTGCATGCTATAATATTAATTAACATAGAAAGCGCGCTTTTAGAACTTTCCTTGTTTGCCCTGAAAATAGGTGGTTGTCATTTGTGATTTTAGAAGGGATTTTAGAAGGGTCTGGACAAATGGGCTCAGAAGGGTGTGGAGATCTGTGGACCACGGATGGTGCTTCTGTGCCTTTTGGTGACCCTCTGGTAGTGGTTTCCCTCACGTCTAACTGAAAAATGGCAAAAAGGGAGGCTTCCTCCCAAAGCGCTGGGAGCTTTGCAGATGAAAAGCATCCAAACGTAACTGCTGTTTGCTGCAAAATGCAATTTAAGGCATAAGTCTTGTGGTCTTTAAGTAAAATGATTTGCCCTTTGCTTGACCCAAGCAAAGACTGCAGAGTTTTGCTTTTTAGCCTTTATCTTTATTTCTGAGAGATGGAAAAGGGAATATATGTGTTTTTTTTTTTTTTTTTCCACAAATGAAGCCTCCACTGTGGCCATCTCTTCCTTTTTAACTCATTTTACAAGAATAAGGAAAGTGATCCTGAACACGAGTGCAAATCTAAAAATTCAGAATCACTAATAGCACATTTTATCCTACAGAAAACTGTGGAAAAACTTCGGAAATTATTGCACAGATCCCCAGGGGTGTCTGTCCCATCAAGAGGTGATCATGGCTTTGGCTTCTGGGGGCGCTTGCATCCCTTGCTGCCGTCCTTGGCTGCAGGATAGGGTTGTGGGACTGCGCCCTTTGCTTGTGGGTGGCAGTTTGCTGGTGACGCGGGTGCTCGTGTGCCTTCCCTTGTTGTTTTTTGGCATAATTAACGTGCCCTGATGGCTGAAGTTGCCCAGCCACGCGGCAGCGAAAGCTCCCCTCAGTCGAGCGCAGCGGAGGCTGCTGTTGAAATTACCCAGAGAAAAACCCAAAATGAAAAAATAATGAATTACAAGCGACGTAACAATTTGTTTCATGTTTCATCTGTTTCATGCATTTGGGACGTCTGGCTGCAGGGGAACAGCGGCACCGTCGGTGGCCGCGTGCTGCGTCTCTCCCGGTCCTGCCCGAGCGGCAGCAAGCCCGGGATTGCATGGGAGCCTCCAACCAAAGCCATGGAAGGGCCCAGCAACGGTGCTGGCTTGTGGCTTTTGGCATGTTATGTAAGGAGGAGGAGTGATTTTAGGAATGAGGGTTGGTACTAAGTTCAAAAACCATCAGAACTGGTCTCTGAGAGGGACCCGTGGGCAGCTTGGCCAAGAGGCTGGTCTACGAGGAGCGATGGTTTGTCTAGCAGGTGCAGTCTAGCCTTGCTAAAGCGTAATTCTGCCCTTCAAAGAAAGACTTGGCCAAAACTCAGCTTGGGAGGACCTCGGGGATTTCTGTGGCGTGTCAGGAGCCGTGTCCATGGACGGAGAATGAAGTGTTCGGTCCTTGCGTCGCTGGAGAAGGCGATGGAGCTTACTTCTGCGTGCCTGCTGCTTGTGCAGCCCCCCTCGCTTCGCATCCCTTGCATTTGTTTACTTGCGTAAATGTTAGTGCAGAGGGTCGCTCGGGGAGCCGTTTTCAAGTAGCGTATTGAAAGCTGGGTATTGTATTGAGGTACGTACCCGGGAGAAAAATGAAGGTACAGGAGAGAAAATGGGCTGCTTTTTTAACTCACTCAATTTTTCTCTGCTTTGGAGGGTTCAGAAATAAGTGAATGCCACCACCTCTTACTCCGCTGATGCCTTTGGATGCAAAAACCAGTGCTATATTTAGTTGATGTTATGCTTGGATAACGGGATAACATTCCTGTATAAAGCTTAATTTTCATTACAGATTAGGCTCCTCGGGAAGGAGTGTTTGCCATCCGCTGACCGTGGGTAGGTGGGTAAGAGGTGGTGGGTTAGATGCTAATGGTAATGAGCATTCAGCTCATGTATTTTCATGACCCTGAATAAATTAACGTCCATAAATCACTGGACTCGTGAATTTAAGGAACACTGGCTGCACTGTTCATTCATATTAATGACTTGTTATGATATTTCAGTTATTTTTAGAACTGATCAGGCTTTTCACATGAATTATTTTCCCACTGAGAAAACGTTGTTTGGTTTAAAGCAAAGTTTTCCAGCAAACAGTTGTGCTTGCTGGGGAGGGTTGTTTCTGTTTGTGCTTTTTCCTGTTTCTGGAGTGAACTTTGCTGCGGGAATACCCTCCATATCTGCTGTCTGGGTGCTCTCTGGGGTCTCCTTGAACCTGAAACCTGGGGACGTAACAGTGAAAACAGCCCCGTCTGCCCCATGACGTGTGCAATCCAGGTGATACATTTCACACATTCTTTGGAGCTTGCATTTAATTTCCCGACTTCCAAACTTCCCAAGTTTGAGCAAATAGGTGCAATTCCAACCCGGAGGGACTTGCTTTGAGGTGTGTATTTTACAGGAGTGCTGAAATGCCACGAGAGGAGAATCCAGGCGCTCTCGGCAGCGTGAACTTGCAGCCCCTTGCTCCCGCGCCGGCTGGTGCGTTCGTAGCACAAGGATGTGTTTTCCATGTGGACTGTGGCTCCGATCGCATATGTTTTTTTTTTTTTTTTTCCAAGTACCTCTGTCCAAAATGAGGACTTTCATAAAAGGACAGAAGTTACTGCGGAGCTAATTTTGCTATCCTGCATGCGGTGAGAAAAAGGTAAATAAAGTCTTAACAGCCCTCATCAGTCTGTAGGAGCTCGGATGAAAAGAGGTAATGATTGCTATCGAAATGACAAATGGATGAGCATTTGAAATGGGTTTTGGCATCAAGGGAAGACGGATGAAGGCGAAGTGGCTGCTGCCTGCCTGCGTTTTGTTCTTTGAAGGATATTATGATTAAAGCGCGTTTAGCGCTCTAGCTCCTAACTTGAGTCTCGATGATGTTTTGAATGAAAAGGTACAACAGTAATAAATTGGAGCAATTAGTGACTAAACACCACTCTTTCATAGACGAGACATGTGCCAAAACTTAATGTGCATCCAGAGGAGAGGGAGAACCTGCCACGGGGCCGTGGTGGTGTGAGACAAGCCGATAGCCACGGGGAAACCTTCATTGCGGGGTCTGCACTTGGTGTGTCCATGGTCTGGTGTGGTGCCCTGTCCTCCCTGGTGCAGAGAGCTCACGTTGGTATCCTTGGGGTTGGGATCCGTGAGGTTACATCATGGTCCTGATGACAGCACTGGGCTGCGACTTTGGGGACGTATTTGGAGAAGACTCCTGAAGATGCAACTGTGTGCACCTGATTTCCGCTCGAGGTCCCTTCCCCTTGCCAGCGCAAGGGGATTTGGCCCATACCAGCGTCAGAAGGAAGACTATTAGGAAAAAATAGGGTCATGTTAATCATAACAATAAACTTTTGCTCTGAAGTGGTACTTCCTGCTTTTCAAGAAGGTGGAAGGCATATTTATATTTAAGGTAAAAACCAAAGTTTAGCTAAGGAATGGTGAGGCAGGTTGGTAAGGAGCAGAGAAGCGATGAGGGCAGGTGGAGGAGTGAGGTGCAGAGTGCTCAGCTGTTGGACAAGGTCAGGGCAGCAAGAGAGGCAGGATGCCACTAGAGGGGACGTGGCACTACTGAAAACCCAAAGGTTAAAAATCCTGTTCAAATGTATTTAAACCTCTTAAATTTTAAACAGTTCTAACCCATCAGGTTATATTTGGTCAGAGCGTGATGTTCTATGGCCCAAACTATTCTTTCCTGGGGCGTTGTGTGCGTTGCTGACTTGCCACCCTCCGGCCTTGTAGGCGAAGGGGCCGCAGACGGTCTGCCCTGTCCTCTCCACCTCCGGCAGTGGTCGAGGATCCATCCCTGCCCTACGGGGCCGGAGACGTGGGCACTCACCTCCTAAAGACTCTTCAGATGAGAAGCTTTTTCTTAGGCACGCCACGTGTGTCCAGCGTTCGTTATAAAAAGATGCACCTTGCTGCGGAGACACGAGTGATCGCTTGCGAGCCAGCAAGCAGTTAGGCTCTTCCAGCAATTACCACATTGGATGGATTTTAGCCCGTGCTAGGGTCTTGGCTGCCTCAAGGGTTTATTTGCAGTTCTCGATCTGTGGCAGGCAAAGAGCTCATGGGGTGACGATTACTATACGAGGTCTTGACGATCCTGTCACGGTTAAAAATACAGAACACTTTGCCCATCTGCTTCTTAGGTGGGGAGCAGCCCTGCAAACCCTTCCTGGTGAGTAGCTGAGCTGCTTCCTGCAAGAAGTTGGACAAATATAAGTGCTTCTGAAAAACTTTCCTTTTGTGAAAATAAAGGAGCAAGGAAACTTGCATTTTGTTCTGAAATGAAGTGCAAAGGTTGCCATATAGGCTATAAGAGTGTGTGTATGTATAACATGTGTCTATATGTAAAATAACTATGTCTAGCTTATTCTTGTAGCATGTGTTCAAGAAACTTCGGTTTTCTTGCTGGCGGTATTCCAGCTTGGCACCAAAGATGCTTGCTTGTTTTTATGCAAAGAAAGAGAGCGAGTGCCTGGGAATTTCCTAGTCTTTCTTCAGAGCAAGGGATGAAACAGTTGGGGGTGATGGTGGGAAAAGATAAAGCGAAGAAAGTCATGGCTTCAGCTCTTTTATTTTTTTGATCAGAAATTCTGTCTTGTAAAACCTTATGATGAAATTTCCCTGACTTTTATTTATTTATTTTTTTTAAAGCTTTTATTTTCCGCAAAGCGGCATCCAGGCTGCCACGAGCGGTTGCCCTTTCCACGTCTTGATGCGAGCATCAAAACCCGCGCTCGCAGCCCTGCGCTGCGGCAGCATCGGCCAAAACCCCAGAAATAGAAGCGCCCCCGATCGCCCATCCCTTCGGGAAATTTTTGACCTGCGTCCTTGCTTGGATAAAGTTTTTGTACTCTTTATTTTCCCCTCCTTTTTTTCCAAGTAGCTTTATTCATTCTGACGAGTGCTCAGTCCCTGCTTAAATAACTGACGAGGCGGCTGCGCCTGCTGCTGCCTCGCGTCCCCGCGGAGGGGACGCTGCGTGTCAGAAGCCCTTAGCGCGGCGCTGGAAATAAAAGGTCATTCAGCCGCTGTGATTTATGGACCTCGGGTGAGGCGGCCGCTTGTCTCCTCCTCATTCTCTGCATACCTCTCCGTCCCCGTCATTTTCGGGCTCTCTTTTATTTTTAATTTTTTTTTTAATTTTTTATTTGTTCATGTCAAAATGAATAACGGTAGCTGCCCCTTGTTGAAAAAAAGCAAAAATAAGAAAAACACGAAAAAAAGGGAAAGCAGAGGCTCGAGCTCGGAGAGCGGCCGCGATGTGCAGCGGAGGCGCCGGGACAATGCGGCTCTTGTCGTGGCGGCCGGCTCGGTGCCCGCGGGTCCCCGCCGTGGCCTTGCACGTTAACCATCCGCATCGCGGTCCGTCCCGGGATGGTCCGCGAGGTAGTTGTGCTCATTCTGTGCCAGTTGGAGAGACTGCTCTGCTCTTCCCCGCTTTTTGGTAAATTCTGCCCTCTCGCCCTTTTTAAAGACACCGGGAGATGGGGGGAACGCTTTGAAATCGCGAGGAGCGCGGCTGAGGCGAATGCGCTTGGCTTTGATGGAGCTGCTCTGATTTGCGTTACCTGACGATCAAACTGTAGCTGTTTGCTTAGCCTCTGTGCCTCTGTTTTAGAAACAAAACAAAAATCCCACGTTTTATTATGAGAGAGCAGAAAGAAGGTGGCAGTGACAGCATCTTCTCACATTCGACATCTTGTAGACAGCAGGGTTTTCTCATGTTTGAGCCTGTGCCATTTCTCACTTAACTTTAACAGCTGCTAAAAGTTTGGTCTCTAACTTTTGATCTCACCTGGGAATAGAAATAGAAAAGGACCCGTTTGCCCCTCAGATACCTGCGCTCTGCATTGCGGGCAAAGCTCACAGGACGTGTTTTGTGCTCTTCCAGGCCTGCAAGGGCTTGAGTTCGATATTTATGTTCAATTGGCAGGACTGGAAACTGACCCAAATGAAGGAGGCTGCAAGAAGCAGCTTCTTGGGGGCAGATTTTGCTCTGTAGCTTATCCTTGGCGGGAGCATCATTAATAGGGTGCAACTCACTAGGGCAATTGCAAGCGACCAAGCAAGGTGATAGTCAAAGGCAAATAGAAAGTGGGAGGAAGAGAGGCCTGTGTGCAGGTGGGAAGTGCTGTTTTTATTTTTATTACTATTATTTTTATTTTTTATTGCAGAAAATTAAGTATAGGCTACAAAAGCAGCATTCTGTTCTGCTACGAGCCACAGAAAAAAGATGACATCTCCACAGAGCGCAGCTCTTGCTTGAAGGTTTGTGCTGGATGTACCATCCATCAGGGGCTGTCTGGAGGTCTCAGCGGTGCCCCTGGCTGGTGCTGTGCTGTGACTGTTCAGAGCACAGAGGCCTGGGGAAAACCTCCAAGGAAAATGGCAGGAGAGCATTTGGAAAAACAAACAAACAAACAAAAGGCAACAAAAAAAATCCCTGCAAAATGTCTGGATTTGGAAAAATCCAGTTCAACCATTTTTGAAGCAAAACTGGTTGAATTCTTAACACAACTCAGCCTTTCACTTTGAAAGATTGATGGAAATAGAAGCGTTCGTCTTTAAATAACATTTCTAAGTTTGGAGTCAACTTTATTTGTAACAAAGAGCTTCACTGTAGAGTTTACCAAGGGTGGCTTTTATTAAAACTCATCCTTCTGATAACTTTTTTTTTTTTTTTTTTTTTTTTTTTTTTTTTTTTTGAATGAACCGCTCCATTTTGCTAGGAAATTTTCTTTAGTCAAAAGTTTTAGCTGCGTCAACCCTGCAGTCCTTCCCACGTGCATGAAGATGTTGGTCCTGCCAGGGAGGAACGACAGGTCCTTGAGGGAAGCTGTTCGCTGACACAGCAGCGAGGACAGTCGTAAACTGGTGGTGAAGAACTAGGAGACAAACTGCTGGGGCAAAGAAAGTGGAGAAATGAGCGAGAAATTTTTAAATGGCACGATACAGGCATCAGCCGATGAGGTGGCTGTTATTACTAATACTTAGCAATGGATAATTATTAGCGATTAACAAGTATGGTAATGCTATTGCTGTAATTTGCTGTCTAAGTAACAAGCACTAATCTGAGCAGAAGTGCATCACACCCCTCCAGTGGCGATAGATGTTTTGCAGTGATATATTCTGGGTTTCCGAGGTAGTTGCAGATGAAATCAGAGTTTGGCAGCCTGTGAAGAAAAGAGTCATGAAGAATTTGGTATTAAAATATTAAAAAAGCGCGATAATAAAGCTCCACAGAAGCAAAGGGGAAGCTCCAACCTCAGTGGCCATGTGCTCCCCAGGAGAAAGCAGAAGGATTGGAGTGCAGTGGGAGATGGACTGTGAGCCCTCAGCGCCGGGCTTAACAGAACTCAAATTATATTTCGAAAGATATTAATAACTGCAGCAAATAAAAAGTCAGCCAGCATCTGCTTTAAAAGCTATGAATAGCAAAGAAAGAAACCTGTTAGAAACCTGTTTTTTTCTGTGTTGTTTTGGCTCCTGGTTTCTCCCAGACTTCCCTCTCCCACATCAGTGTTTTTCTTGGAGTTTGGGGCATGAAGGGAAATGTCTATCACAGTAGGAAACGGAGGGCTCCTCATCGCAGGCCTGTTTTCCTCACGGTTCTGCCTTGGTCTTCCCTTGTTTCATAAATATTTAATGTTTCTCAGCGTTTCATGGCAGGTCTGTCTCGGACCATGCACTTGTTACAGGCTCTGTCTCTGATTTCAAAAGTATTTCCAAAATCACAGGGACGTTTTCTGGCTTTGTGTAGTTCTCTGAATTTGTGTTCTGGGAGATTCTGATGCCTTTCTACATGGAGAATCAATGGCAGTATGGGATGTCTCCCTTTGTCACTATTATTTGTCCTAGAAACTCATTTTTTCATATTGTTCTATTGGGGGAAACCTTTGAAGCTGTTGTCTTCAGCCGTGATCTTCCCCAAACAGTGAAATCTCTCCTTTGTTTTATTTGTTCTTTTTCTTTCCCTCATACACAGTTGAATTACTATTATTACCATGCCACGTAAATGTTTTTCTGTCTTTGCAAACAATTGGCAAAACCCCGAGGCAAATCCGTATCCCTCCAGAGCAGTTGGCTCTGCAGATACCATCTGGTGCCCAGCACCCAGGGTCTGATGCTGGGTCACACCGAGCTCCGCTCCCGCAGCCCAAGGGGCTTTGGGGTGGGCAAAGAAGTAACTGGCAGTGAATTTGAGGCTCTCTGAGAGGTAGAGGCTCAGCCAAAATGGAAATGATGCCCTTCGCTCGGCTTGGTGTGATGCACGTGTTGGATACCGATTAGTGGGAGAGATGGCAGTTTGTAGAGCATCTGCTCAGTGCGCTAAATTTGGGGAGGACGAGCAGGATTTTATGTGCAAATAAGCAGGCTAAATTTATTTTGTCAAGTTCCACTGCACAAACTCACAGGAAGTTTGTAGAAAATGCAGCTTTGGGCAGAGTTTCTTTGACCTTGGGGGTGGCAGTGGAGCTGGGGAGCAGAGAGCGGGGTTGACCTCCTGGCTGGGTGCTGCCCCTACAAACTCTGTGCGTTGCATTGACTGCAGTAAAGCAGACAGCAAATATCCTATATCCCCTGCTGCTCAATGGGGCTTCCCAGTGGAACAGCTCCAAAAACCTTGTGCCTAATGAACCCGGTTGCGTGGCACCGAACTGCCTCTCCGTAGTGCACAATATGGCCTTAAAAAAAAACAACAGGGGGGAAAAAAAAAACCTAATTGAATTCTCTCAGGTAATCTCTCAATGAAGGAACATAAGTGCTAATTACTGCTGCCGATGACATGGAGAATTACTGAAGCATAATGCTGCTTTCAGGTTAAAAAAAAAAAAAAAAAAAAAGGGGGAAAGGAAAGGACTATATTTACAAAAATAAGTTATTTAACACTCAACGGGTTGCATCTCCGATAGCGTCGCAATGCACCTATTAAATTTTTAGTGCCAGATGATGATTCACAGCTTGGGTACCGAAGCTGTCGAGCAGCATAACCCAAGCCACAATTATTAATTAATCAGGTGCTGAAAGTGCCCAAAGAGAGAACAGTAAGCAAATGGTAAGAGCCTCCCTGGGATACAGTGCCTTTTTTCTTTTTTTCTTTTTTCTGAAATAGCAAATTAGTTAAAACATATATCATAATGTGATGTCCCTTTAGCAGATATTGCATCCATTATTCTTTCCACCTAGATTAATACACTTATTGATGAATATCCTCGTTCTTTAGACTGCTCCCAAAACTGATTTGCAATTGTAAAACAATTTAGCTCAGGAACTGTATGTACTGAAAGGAAAGTTTGGGAGATAACTGTAAATTATTTTGACGGCTTTGAAAGCCCTGTTTATATCAGCAGTCACTACACATGCCAGGATGTTGTGATTTGACTACCTCGTTCTTACTGAAAGAGGAAGTATTAGATTACTTTTAAAGTCAATAAAGAATGAGGAAAAGCGGCTCGTAGAAAATAAGATCATTGAGTTTGTAGCTAGTTTTAGTTTTCTTCCAGGAGTATCAATTAAATTTCCCCCGTAAGTGGGATTGATGGGTCTCGGGAGCATCGTGCAGAGCATCTGGCTGCGTTTTTATGCTCGCAGCATCCACGCGGGGCAGAGAGGCGCCGCCGCTCGGGCAGGCAGCGGGCGCGTGGGGAAGCCCAGCCAAGTCGCGGAGAAGCAGCCGGGGACGTTCTGGTGCGTCCCCGAGGCGCCCTGCGTGGGGCCGGTTTTAGGAAAGCGAGTGCAGATTGGTCCTCGTGAAGGTTCTGCAGCAGGGCAGGGCTTCCTGCAGGAGCGGTGGGCGCCGAAACCGGCTTTGAGCCACCACGCCGGGTCAGCGCGCTGGTGGCTTGGCCAAGTTTGGTTCCTTCCCCTTCCAAAGCTTCAGAAACCACCAGTGCCCATCTTTTCCATAGGGCTGGTGTAAATCAAGCGCCTAACATTCTTCTTTTCCATGTCCATGTGATGCAGGAGGTCTGGTTACGTGTCCGTGCAGGTGGCATGGAAAGGGGGAGCGTTTTGTGCGAGGGGCTGCAGGTGGCATTTGGCACGAGCTTGCACGATGGCTTGAGCACTCTCCCACCTCCTTGCAGAGCTAAGCTGAAGCTGGAATAAATCACTTAAAAATAAAAAGGCAGTGTGCATATGCTGCTTATTTATCACATACATATTTAATTTGAAATGCCATCAATGAGAGGATTCTTTTTGTAAAAAGAAATCTAATTTTTATAGCTTCCTAATCTCCTTTTGAGTAAGAAATATTGCATGTATTGAAGCTTATTAGTACAGCATGGTCATTTTTGGTGTCACCCTGCTTCTGTTTAGCTCATCATTTTAAGAGTAATTAGCTTGCTTTCCGTGAGCTCTGATGCATGTGTATTTAACAGAGTGGCTTGATATCCTCTCAGCTTTGTTTTCTACCACCGAATCAAGGATATACGTGGAAGGACACGGGAGAAACAGGAGACTGCAGGAGAGAGGAAATACTGATTGTAGAGAACAAGCCAGCGTCTTTGCAAGGATATATTAAAGCACGGCTAATAGCTGCAGCACCACCGAGGCAGAACACAGTGCTATTATCACTCTTGCTGGAGATCACTCCGGGGCTTTATGGCTGTCCCGTCCTCGCCGGGGCACGCGCTGCCGTTTCTCCCTTTGGCAGGGGTGGAAGGGGACGCGCTGTCCGGGTGCCGCTCGTGCCGTGTGCCGGTGCAGCGCCGTCGCTGGGAGATGCTGCTGCCCTGGGTGTATTTTAGGGCTGGTCTTTCCGTTTGGGGGCATTGGTATCCTGGGTTAGGCCTCCCTTGGGCTGCCATTCCATGCCAAAGGCGTTTGGAGACGTTTACCTGTTGCAGCTGATCTCGGTGATTGATTGCCGCTTAAACAGTGGACTCGTGATGGTTTTTCCAGGTGCAAAGTCGATGTTAAGTGCTTTTTCTTAGCCTATTTCAGTCCATCAGCTGTGCCCGAGTGATCTTTTGCTGGTACTACATGCAGCTCATGGTTAGGGATCAGGTTTGGGAGTCGGAGATGGCATAGCGTTGGGAGTATTGATCAGGCTATTGAGTGCTTGCACGAGGCCGTGTTGCACGGTGCTTGTTTTGCTGCATCCTCAGTCTCCCTGGGGAGTTGTGGTCTCCTGCCTTACACCATCTCCTGGGAAGGCTGATCCATTGCTGTTTTCAGGGTAGTTCCTTAAATAAATTCCCCCCAGTGCTCGAGGCTTCGTTGGGATACACCTGTGTTGGGCTGCAGGTGGATCGGAAGACACATGGGGTGTTTCTTGGCTGATTTTGGGAACCCTGTGCGAAGCGGACGCTGTTCAGAGCTGATGCCTGCCTGCGAGCTGGGTTTCCCGGCCAGGTCCTGGGAATGGCCGGGTGATCGGCACTCCTATCTCCACCGTCCAGCTGTCAGTCTTGCTTTTCAGTTGCAAATGAAGACCAAGTAACCTGCTATTTAACATATGCCCTCCCATTCACATGGTAATGCTAGGGAAGCATCCTTGACTTAGGGCTCTGACCTGTAGGGAAAATAACAGATTGTTTACACTGGTAATTGCAGTCATTTCCATATCAATAGGCCCAGCTAGACCAATCCCTTAAAATAACAAACTTATGGCAGGATGGTAGTTATCCGATCTGGTAGATGGAAGGGCTTTGTGTTTACCTTGGCTGCTATTTTGAATCTTTGGTGAATCAGGCAAAGGGAGAAAAGGCAGTTACAGATGAATCAGGTTTATAATAAGTGCCGTTTAAACTGTGCATTATAAAGTCCCAGCAGGCACAGTAGGTGTGAGGAATTTGATGAGGCTAAAAAAAAAGGGGGGGGGGGGATTGAGTGTAAAGGATTAGTCAGAAAATATTGTTCTGGATCATTAGTAGATAAAAGTCAAGTAGGGGATTTAGGGGCGGGGGGGGGGGCCTCTGTTTATTAA
>JAYECN010036228.1:0-81910 GCA_035222435.1 Microcambeva ribeirae | reverse complement strand
CCCTGCGTGTGCAGGGGGGTTGGACTAGATGATCTCTAGAGGTCCCTTCCAACCTTAAGCATTCTACGATTCTATGATACCAACATCAGTAAACAGCTTGAACAGCTAAGGCAGGAGACAGGCCAAGTTTCAACTTTCGCAAAAGTTTGCCAACAAACCTAATTTAAATTCAAGAAATAAAGAATAAATGACATTACTATTATCAATATTTAGACCGTTAACATTCATTGATCATTCACTCTTGTCTGCTGAGCAAAACAGCGGAAAGACAGTTGTACTCGGACAGGTCTGCAGGCTGACGTAAACACTTCACCTGCCACAGGCCTTCTGGGACAACCATTGAAGATTGAAAATATCTTGTTCTCTTTTATCTGGGCCTCCTCCAATACCAACTCTAAGCCTGGTTTAGCATCTTACAAAGTTATGCCTTTGTGGCTATGAATGTTAAAGCTGAAAAGTTATAATTATTTCTTGTAACTAGTGTACCTGCTGAATCTGACCTAGGACTGGAACTGAACTTAGCTAAATTGCTGAATACACAAAAAGCGCGTTCCAACCACCTCAGTGCAGGATGAAAAATAAGGATAAATGCAGCCAAGAAAGAATCATAAGATACTTAAAACCAACACGTAGAACTTCTATCAGAAGCAGAGTCTTTGGAAAAAAAAGTCATCTTCATCTTTCAGTGTTATTAATCTCTCACAAGGAGCACCAGCTTTGGCAAGAGAGGCTCTGTGTTTCAACAACACCAAGCAGAAGTAAAAGCTGGCCCATGACTGGATTGTGTGATTCCAATAGGAACTGTCTGACAAATCTAATTACCTTTGTACAGTCTAATTATGACAACTTATTATAAGAATTGAAGGAACATAGCAGACTGATGTTGCATAATATAGTGAAGAAAGAAAACGTACAAGTTTTGTGGCAGGAAGTTAAAACATCATGTGTGGTTTGACATCATGGTTCTTATTGCTACTGGTAGGGATACTTGCTGGCCTAGGGTATTGATAATATTCTCTCCCAAATGAGATCAAGAAACTTATCTGGTTGAAAAATAACTGGGAGGAGGCAGGGGGAGGAAAAAAGAAAAATCTTTGCAACAGCGAGGAATAGTCAATAACAAGCAGAAAGAAAGAGGACAGCACGTTGGTTGCAACTACCCTACAAGGTATATTATAACTACATCCTCAAAAAAATGTAACGCAAGGTAGGGACAATAACTTTTCTGAATATTGCAGAATGATTACGGCAGAACTGCTGGGAAAATTAGAAAAAAAGCACTAATGAAATTGTTTTCCCATTTTTTCTTCTTTAAACTAGTGCATCACGGTGAACTGAAGGGAGGGAGAAGACTAGAATGCAGGAAACTTTCACACAAAGGCCTGGAAAATCAGTCATATTTTCTAAAACATTAACCTGCCCTTTTATCAGTCACTTCTCTTACACCCAGAGTTACCTTGCCCTCACATTTCAGATACCAACTTCGAGATTCTTTCAGCACAAAGGAAACAAAAGAATTAAGTTCTGACCTTGCTAGCAGAACCAGGAAAAACATGTTCTGCTTGGGATCAGTCAAATGAATACTAGATGTCATGTTGCTTGTTTTTACAGCCATTTTCATACATTTTCACTGAGTGATACTCTAAAGTCACTGCCAGAAATCAAGGCCCAATACGGATGAATTTTGAAGTATAGAATAAGGCATAACACTTAAATAAAAAAAGCACACAACACTTAACACAGAGGACTGAAGAAAAAGGGAAATACAGGGTCTTAATGGTCATCAGTTCCAGAACTAGAAACCTAAGTCTAATTTCTGAAGTGACAGTCCAACTCATTAGGGTGAAACCACAAGCAGATCACACAAGCACTGAGTGCTACTGGTGGTAACAATTTCAGTATATAAAGCAGACATTTAAGGGGCTCTTATGCTGTAATTTGTTGTGGTAGATGAAGGGTGCTTAGCTATCATTAAGGTATGAGAACATAACAAAACTGAGAACAAATGTGTGAAAATGTGTGACAAAGCATAGTAATTAGTAAATAGTGATTTCAGGTTATTCAGCAATTCCAGCCCTCCTGTCCCCAAACTGTGAATTGGAAAGATTTCAGGATATTTTCTCTCCAACTTCTATTGGCTTCACTTCCTTCCTCCACATTCCCTTTTCCCTCCCTACAATGATAATTTTTTGTGCTAATCACCAGATCATTCTATGTTAGCTCTCAGGTTTTGTTACTACTTCCACTTAAACATTTACTTCAGCAATACTGATCACTTATTTTAAGCTTTTTTCAGTTCAGTACAACCTTCAGATCAGTGTCACATTATTACATAATCATAATTGCTGTTACCCCTGCAATAATTTTACATCAGTGATGAGATTTTGACCTTCGGACAAAGCTCAAATCAAAGGCAGCCCATATAGGCATAAAAGCCTCGTATGTATGACATTTTAGGACCTCTAAGCAAATTTCTTCCAGAGTAATATCACCTGTGGCAATACACATTTTGCTCAAAGCAATCACAAAAAAAGGGATTTTTTTTTTCCCCTGTTCTCTGGAAGGAATCAAATGCTCTTCAGATGCATACCTGCAGTACTGAATGAGTTTTAATCAATAGGGATTTGATTTCCCACAGTACTGTGTTATTTCAGATTCCCTTGATGTAAAGCATCACTCACTCTGTCTGCACTCAGGCCTTATCTGTGATTTTTACATTTAGGTTATCTGACCTGTTCCACCAAGTTTCAGTAGTGTCGGTCATGACACATCTCTGAGATTTAAGAGTCCATAGCCTGTCTACTCAAAATCACAAATACATATGCATACCATAGCTGTTCTGATCTTGCAGTAAAGGTCAGCACTGGAGGGAGGCAAGAGGCAGGGAGATGACTCCATCTGCTTAGTTTCCACTTCTGACTTGTATACCTGCTATCTTTGCTAATTTGCTTCCTTGCAAAAATACAAGGCTTGACAAGTGAATCTTAAGCTACACCCAAAGATAGCACACACAGAATCAGATACAAGTAAAAATTCTATGAGTTCTATATGAGAACCTATACCAGACTTTTTTGTTTGGCTGAACATTTCAATGAGTAGTTCATTTTTATTTATTTACTTTAGCTAAAGCTATAACTAACTTGAGGAAATATGCAGCTGCTGGCTTCTATTTTATAGAAAGTGAGTTATAATCAAGAGCATTCAGAGCCAAGTGACCCTTTGTTAATGATCCAAATAAAGGTTTGATGGAATTGCTGAATCCAACAAACAGCTAAGGTATATATGAGATTTTTAATTAGGCAAAGCATGGTTTGGGGGACAAGCAGCATGTGCACGGTTAGTCAGGGAGCTGAATAAATGTCTTTTCTTGCAAGGTATGGGGCAGACTAGAGAAACACTTTTTATGGGTTTTACCAGGACCCTTAGGGGGAAAAGGGCTCCTAAAAACAGTTTTGGAATCAGTGCTCATCTGATGTTAATTCTGGGAGATAGGAAGTGCTTTCCAACTAGGACAAGCACAATAAGGCTCCTTATTCACACTCTGTGATCCAGACTTGGAGTGAAGTACTTATGAACCTCTGCAAACCTACTGAGTGTATTTTGAAGCTTAATCAAAAGTGAAAGCCTGTTCAGTAGCTGGCTGCTACACCCACTCCCCCTGGAAGCCCTCATGTGAATCCTAGCAGGGTTAGTTCACTCCTGCAGCATTGGGAGGGTAAAACATAAGCCTTGTGCAATTTGCAAGCAAGCCCACTCCATTACTCACAAGAGCTTCACAGAACTGCCCAGCAGCAGAAAAAAAAAACAGGTTGCCTTTCTTTAAAAAACACAGTCCAATGAAAAAGAATTACCAGCTCTCATTTTTATTTCACTAGGTCAGTACAGCAGCTGAGAAATACTGACTCCATTTGCTGCAAGGGACCAAGAGGAGGGAAAAGGCTCTGTAGCCATGCACAGGGCCACCTTTCATTATAGTGTGTGCACATAGTTCCTTATCAAGGACAAGGTGACCTACTTTCCTCTCTGTTGTTCCAAAGAGGTCCCAGCTTTAGGTGATACTACTGCGGGAAAACACAAGATGTGTTAGGAGGGAAACTAAAAGAGTGTTATGAAAGGATGAGGATCATACACTAGCATTCAAAAAGCCCTTGCTCATATGCTGTCTGGTCTCCAGTCACCACCTCAGAGATGGTTACTTTTCTCTGACAGCAAAAGAAGTCTCATGTCCTATTCATGGAGAGCTTAAACAGCAGTTTCCATCCAAATTTAAATTACTACTAGTTCATAAGTGAAAGAATTAGAAGATAGATATTGGCTTTATTCATTGTTCTTATTTCTTAATCATTATCTATTGTTCCAGAAGGGAGTTGGACAGGAGTTTAGACCACAATAACTTCCTAATGAGCTGAGATATTCTAAAAAAATCCAATTACTTAAAAAAAACACACTTGCTAAACAGCACCTATTTGAAGGAAATTTCCACAGAGAATTCTCTCTTTTTGATTAAAGCCTCTTAAAGATCCTCTATTATCTAGGCATAGATAAGCAGCAGGGAAATTTTTAAATCCACATTAAAAATAGTTCTACTGAATTTCTCTCTCCCAAAAGAAGAAAAGATCACACGTAGAATAAAAAAACTCATTACAGGTTACATGCTTTTAAAGTAGGTATCGAATAACCAATTGTTAAGCTAAAGTTTATTACAGTTGAATTATCTTCATGAAGTATAGCACCGAAGTCTTCCTGAGAGAACCTCCTTTGTTTCGCCATCCCCCTCACCCATACACACACACACAGACTTGCACACCAGCAAAAACTATCTATAATTGCTAGCTCACTTCATGTTTATTTTCATCTCTTTAACCTTTTATACTCTCCTCTCATGCTATATACTCATTCTTTCCTTGTCTTTCACCACATTTCAGCTTAAAACACATTATCAAGAAGCAGCAAGGATGTCTTCAAAGAAATTAGTCAGACACCCACATTCCCAAACTATTGGTCTATACCAAAAAAATAGAGGCAAAATAAGGGACATGAAGGCAGACAATTAGAGACAGGGGCAAATTTGGAAGGCACCAAATATACATAGATTAGAAACAGATATTAGCATGACAATTCCGAAGTTCTCTCCAAGCCTGCCAGACCCCACTCCAGAGCAAAGGATTTCAGACCACTTTACATGTTTCAAGTGGATTTGGATGTGCTGCTCTTACCAGTACACACCAAAACTACAAAAGTTTTGTAACAGGCATAAGAAGAAATGTAAGCAGCAGGCTGAAACACAGGCACAGTTTGTCTGTAATAGGCTGTTACCAGTTTTAAAAAAAGGCATTACACAAGCCTGCTTGGTGTCCAGTGTATCACCCTAGAAAAGGGGAAGAAAAACATAATTTGCTAAAATTATGATAGACTCCAACTCATCAACAAATTGGAAACGCAGGGACCTCAGTTTTTCTTTTAGATACAAGACCACATTTTGTAAAACAACTAACAGATTACGCAAATAAACATGTAGGTACAAGCAAAACTGCGAACACCGTCTGCATACAGCCCTAAGACAATAAGCTTCAGTGTCCCCTTTTCATGTGCTGTCATAATTTTTCATGCAGCTGGTTTGGAAACAAGGCCTTTTGGGTGAAGGTAGTCCCAATTCAAAAGAAATTTACATAGCAAAATATTACTGTTGCTGGAAGACTGGACTTGCTCTCCAAGCAGCTCTGAGATCTCAGTGTGCGCTTAACAAAACATAGTTCAGAGGGGAACATGGAAGTAAGTCCTAAGAAGCATATATAATTCAAGTTTGATATTTTCAAAGTTCACCTTAATAATCACATTGGCACCTTTGAAAATGTCAGTCCAAGAAGCTCTTTACATTTAATAATGAATAATATGAAATAGCATCTGTTCTTTATGAAGGCACAAACACAAGGGCTTTTCTCAATTTTAGTCACTCTTTAAAAACAAAAATGGCGTTTCAATTAGGGCTTCAAAGTATTTAATGCAAATTCCATGCCTGCCAGTCAAAGGGCAGCACTCAAAGCATCAAGGAGTCTATCAGCAGCAGGGCTCTTGGAAACTTCATCCACGCAGAGGGCAGAAGCAGAGCGCTCTAGAGATGAAGTGATCAGGGATGCAACCCACAGGCCTGGTTGTAGAATTGCAGTATTAGCAAGCCTGAAGGCTTGCAGGGACCACTTGTTACTCAAAGCAGTGGCCTCTTGTTGGATATTTAAAATGCCAAAAGCACTAAACATCAACAGGACAAAATAACAGATGAATGAAGTATATTTCTCTACTATATGCTTAGTTGTATGCACATGCATGCATATATACATAGATCTATATGCACATATGTAACACTCCTAGTGCTGTACTAGCATGTATTCATAAGATGTCAAAATAATGGCTGCTCTATTCAAGTCACAACAACCTAAACCAGTTCACAGTAAGAAAAAAAATGCATTTCAAGCATAACATCATGCAACCTAATTTTTGTAGCAAAAGAGCCTTTCTAAAAGTGCCAAAAAGCTCTGTTAGAGGCAGAAAGCGAACTTCAGTAACTCAAAATAAAAATAGCAAAGTTATGAACACTAACTTATTGTTAAGCATGAGATTTAAACTCCTTTCTTGTGATTTATTGAACTGTGGATCACTATTTTCAAATATTTCTAATGATACAAAGCAATTTGCACTAAAGAAGATTGTTTCTCTGGATTTCTGTGGAAGAATTTTTTCTTTTTGTCTAATGTGAACTATCAATGGTTCAAAAAAACCTGTACAAGTATTTTTTTTTTTTTTTTTAACTCTAGGAGCTGCCACACTCCTGATCCCTACTGTGCCAATAGCTACTATGGCTGCTTATACATTACATGAACATAAGATATATATGCAATCAGACAAGATTTAATGGCAAATACAGGAAGAAAAAGCAAAACTCAGAATTTCTCTTTCGGGCAATCTTCAACATTTAGTTACAGATGGTAACATCTGGAAAGGAAAATTCCGTACTTGATATGCTGATGAACAGACACTGATATCCCTATACTTCAAGTCATAAAGCTACAAAAAGAGCAATAAGAAGAAAACTCTGGAATCAAACCTTCCGCTTGAAGTGGGATGGTCTGGCCAATCTTGAAAAGCTCCACAAATGGATGTACTGCAACTTCTGTAGATAAACTTCAGTTTCAGTACTGCAGGAAGTCACCAGGATGTGAAACGGGACTTTTTCAAAGGTTCTCATCATCTCACAGAAGTTTCTTTCCAGAGCACAATGCCCCATACTTGTCAGTGGTTTAGATTCTCTGAAGCCGGCCCATGGTGAAATCTAATTTTGAGATCCTTAACCAGAAACTTCATTTCCAAAAATCAAAATATTCAAGCTCTGAGTATGGCTTTCCATGACAATTCCATTCATAACAAAATGCTCACAGGCCATCTGCAGACTCATAGTCAGATGACCTGCTCTATTTCAAAAAAAAGGCAAATAAGTAATGTTGATAGTTCTTAAATATGAATATTTGAAAAATTCTGAAGGGAGAAGAGAGGATCAAAGTTAAAATGAATTATACACCCATACAAACTAGAAGTGGTTTAGTAATTTGCACATACACAGGGAAGTTATTTACCCACTTTTGGCATATGACATCACCCCTATGTCCTATTTATAATAAAGGTCTCATCTTCATTGACCTGACCATTCTGTCTCTACAGCTATTATAGCTTGCAATGGAACTGTGCTGACATTGTATTATCTCCTGAACACAGTGGTGCCAAGGAAAATCACTGCTAGCTGATCCCCTACCCACATGCACCTAGATGCCTATCTTTAAAAAGCTGGCACAGCCCTATCAAGGAGCCATGAACAAGATGGTAGAGGCAGCAGCTCCAGTCAAGGACAAATGCGGATGTTGAGAGAAACAAGGCATATCCCCTGTGCTTAAGAAAAGACAACAGTTCTGGGAAGTAAAGGAGATAAAACTCCATAGCTGCACATGCAGTTTATGATTTAGAGCAGCTTATAATTATGCAAAAAGGATAGAAGCAGAAAGACACTAGGGAGAAACCTGAGGGGCCCTCAGTTTTGCCATTTTAAAGCAGGAAATGCGTATCGTTATACGCCAACACACACACGGGCCAGATTCGTCACTCTAATACCACCTCTTTGCTGATGCAAATGCTGGTGAGACTAGAATCGCAGCTGGGGGAATTGCACACCCACGATTTTCCCCTTTCTGTTAGAAGGCTGCGCAACACGATGTTTCCAGCTACTGCATTATTTAGGATATCATCTGCAAACACCTGGAAACATATTTCTTGCTTCAGTTGAATCACTTGCATTTTATCCTCTCTTTAATTTACTAGGAGAGGAAATAATAAAAGCTGTCATCCCAAAAGGCTCCTTCAGATCATTCAAAATGACTTCAGTAATCTGTTACATCAAAGCTATTTTTTAAATAATAATTTCTCTCTATTGCGTACATTACAGGATGCAACAAAGGAGTATGAAACCAGGAGTGTTTAGAGGCTGCACTTCCTAAATAGTTAATGACATTGTTATGGTTAATGGAAGAAATCTCAGGGGAAACATAATGGCCAATATGTGTGCTATGCCTTTGTGAACAGAAATATATACTGCAGGGGAAATTATAGTAACACTACTCTGTTTAAAGGAAGAATTGTCTCTGGAGAAGAGCAGGACATAAAGGAATAGAGATGTCAGAGGACGCTGGATAAACATGAACATTGATCTATGCCCTTTAGATGCAATTCCATGTGCTTTTGCTCTCTCTGCTGAAAGACTAAACCGTATACAGCTCTATGAACACTAGAGGAAGATTACCTGTGAGATGGGCTAAAGGATCATGTCCTGCCTCTCAGGCTGCATGCTTTGGAAAAAAAGAAAAAAAAAAGCCTATGTGGGAGGGTTATTTAGACCTCTGGGGGTCAGGAGTCCTGTAGCAGTGATTGAAGTTGCTCTGATGAGCACAGTGGCAGGTTTCAGGGAGCAGCAGCCTGTCAGTGCTTGCCTGCCAGGGGCCACTTCCTTGCAGCCCTGCAAGCAAAAGGAACACATGAGAATCCCCCAAGTCACTCGGAACGTGCTTAGGGGAGGCGTGGGTGAAGGCAGCTGATCTTCACGTGGTGCTTAGGGAACTCTGAGCCCACTCCCTTCCAGCAGCAGCGTGGGGGGAATAGCAAGCTGGCAACTATGAGCTGTGGGCAAAGGCAGAGGTGCCTGTAGTTCAGATGGTGCAGCCAGAATCAGTAAAAGATGCCCACCCACACCTGAGCATTTCTCTGAGCCATTGGACAGCAGCTGAGCATTTTCAGAAATTTCTGCACACCTGTTTGATCCGGAGGCCCATCTAAACTCTGGTCTTAGTCTAACTACTGCCTTGGGTGTCAGAAAGACAGGTGCAACTTGGTCAGTACACTAGAAAGCCTGCAGGGTGAACACTGGCAAAGGATTGCAGCCAATGAAACATACGCAGCATACTTCTATACACTGCTCTTGGTGTCATCTGCCAAGGTGCAGCATCTCCGCCGTTGTTGACTGGCATATAGAACAATGAGGAGAGGGGACAAAGCCAAATGTGCATCCTCTCCAAGGCGGATAGGAAGCTCTGCTGTCTTTGTTCTAGCCAAGGTACCTCATGTTCTTTAGTGTCACAAAGCTTGGGTAGGGTAGTTCCTTATTTGACAGTTTACAGCCTTTCAGAGATTGTGGAGGAAAATCCAGACAAGCACTGAATTTCAACACAGATCCAGAAGGGCATGAGTCATCTCTGGACAGAGCCATTAAAACAATGGCCTGTGTTTTCAAACCTCCCAGCCTAACACAACATTATTCAACCTACGGAAGCAGTCCAAATTCAGTGTTAGCCATCACCTATAAATCATAACGAAGTAAGAACTAGGGAGGATGGCAGGTTGTGGTTAGATACTCAGGAGCTTGAATATCTATTTAAAAATGTAAATTTAAGACAAGAATTTTTGGAATTGTTGGCTTATAATGATATAAACCACATTTGATCCTTTTTGACTTTAAACAAATAGCTTACAGCAAGAGCATCTACTTTGATGCCACCCTTAATTATCTTGCTTTCTTAACATAGATCTGGGACAAAAGGAGAGTGCAACACTTATCTGAGCTCACAAAGGAAGTTTTTACAGTGGTAGTGTCACAGAAAAACTACTTGTCATAATTTATTTTCAAGAGAGCCTTAATTCTCACACATGCTTGCTGACAGCAGTATGTCCAGTATACAAATCAGGCAGAGGCTTCTCCAGTTAATTTAAGTGAACTTTATATACATTCCTTGATTGACATAGTTTCTATCTAATGTTCTCTCAATTAGCTGTACATCCAGAGTAAAGAAAAAAGAGAATAGATTTTTCCCCCACTGGAAAATACAGTGTCTTGCCAGTTCTGTGCAGTTCAGATTCCTGGCATGCCAAGTAGATGTTGAGGAGTTCATAAGAAATTCAGAATTCAGCCTTTGTTCTATCTTAGGATAATGATTACTACAAATGGAGTTAGTCTATCTACTACTGATTGTCTTTGAATTTCATAGCAGAGAACTGCACTGAATCGCAATCATCAGAAAGACCACAGCAGCATCAGCTTTGACTAGATGAAGTTAGTCATTCAACCTTTTTCTTGCTTTTGCCTTATTCCTATGTCAGTTACTACACAGGATTTACCTTGAGCCAGCTCCAGCATAGGTCAGCTCACACAGTGCATCAATTTAGTTTACTAGAACAGCAGAAAATTACCTGTGGTAAAGTACCAAAGAGTAGATCTTCAAGAAGCAGATGCAATGCAAATTGCATCTCCATCCAAACAAGAGTCAAGACTGAGAAAAAAAGAGAGAGAGATCTCTTTTTAGGTTTGGAAATCTGCAACATCTGCTCAGCTGTATCTGCATCCAGAGCCTCACTTTAGACACTGTAAGAGCAAATAGTCTCTCCCCTCACAGTGTTAACACTGACAAGGAAAACACGAGAAATGAGAAGAAACAATATTTCCTGGCAAAGTAATTTGCCTGGTGTCACACAAGCCCTCAATAACAGACCTATCAGGAATCCTCATAAAACAAAACTATTATTCCCCTCCCCTTTTTTATTTTGAGAATTTTTTTTTTTTTTGCTGTATTCACCTGTCTTCTCTGCTTAAAACAGCTGCTTCTTGTTCACAGTTGGAATATGGTCAAACTATGTTGGCTGCATCATAAATCCCCCTTCCTCACCCACCAAGGGTTAAACGTAAAAGTGCATGCAATGAAAACTCCAAAAGAAATACTAAGAATAAAATGTAGGGAAAAGGGCATTGAGATCATGTCTTTTAGGGAAGAAAAACAGCATTTTTTTGTGGGTGTACGAAGCAGCAGGGTCTCAAGGCAGTGAGCCAGAAGACATTTAAGGCATCAGCATACATACTTATAGCAAGTTATCTATAGTACCTTATTTGTCTACAAGCATGAGAAGCATAACCAGTAGCCTAAAGGATTACGTCAACTTCTAGAAGCAGTTGTACAGTTACTTGGTTCTTAGTTTGCTGACAGAGCTTGCTGATAGAGCATCTGCACTGTCACTCTTGAAGTCAGTTACTCTAACAAGACAACCCATTCTACTGTTCCCGAAGCAGGCCTCCACAATTTTTAAATTCATGGTGAACATATTTTTCAGCAATCCAAGTGAGGGAGCAAAGTGAGGGAGAAGTAAATCTAACCCACAGAAATATGTTATTTAAAAAAAATAGAGAATATCTGAAAGATGCTGTAAACCACCATAATCAGATTCATACCAATGAATACTTTTAGCTATTTCTCTTGGGGAAGGGCTGAAGAGAATTTAACACAATTTTCTCAATAGAAATTTTTTAAACTTTTTTTTTTTTTTAAAAAAACCTAAGATTGAGGGAACTAAGAATATTCCCGACCCACCTAAGAGAAAAATATTATGGGGCTCAATTTATAAATTTCTAGTACTGGTAAAAAGAATTGTTTTGCCCTCAAACTACTGATGAATGACTGGGTTTACCAGCATTCAAAACAATATTAGACATTTAAATGGCTAATGAGAACATTCATGGTTACATAAGAAGGGATAAATAAGATTAAGGCCATAAGCTCACATCCTTCAGGGCTAGAAAAAAAATTCTTTACTGGCAAACTATTCTACAAAGACCTGAGGTAAAATCTTGACCTTGTTAAAAATTACTCAGAACTATGTCAAAGAAACAAGGGTTTTGCCCCAGTCTTGCTTAATTATGCAGCTTCCATTGACTTCATTAAGCTATTTATCTTCTGCAGAGCTGCTTCTCTTTCCTATAGTACCTGGAAATAGTCAGTGTACAGATAAGCAGCGAGTTAAGACCTGTGATCTAAACTGAAACAGCAATTTCTGTGCTTTTTAAGGTTCATTGTCAAAAACTGATATTAGTTATTACCTCAAATCAGTAAGTGTTTGGCTGCTAGCTTGGCTGGCTCTAGGGCCATTAAACTCAGTTATAAAGAGATGTGGTACAGTATGTTCCCTATCAGACTGTAGCACCCTCTTTTCAGGGATCAGCAAGATGTGCTGATTTATTCATGGAGAAATTCTGTCCCAGTTCCATCCTGAATTCCTTTGCATTACCGTCATAGCAGGATCCTTGAAAGTCCCCAGTGTTGCCTGATATATGCCATTAACACTGACTGGCATCTTGGAAATACAGTTCTCCAGACTTCACTATCTTTATACCATCTGTCAGCTGCTCCCCAGGGAGCAGAAGTACAAAAGCCTGCTACCTCTTCCTCTATTTTTCTCTCATTTTCTACACTCTTATCCATCTCAGACATATGCACATCTCTACTGTTTCTTCTCCAGTGATTCTGTGTCCAGCCAGTTGCTTTAGTTCCCTGCAGTAAAATGGCAGGGCTCACACAGCATGGATCTCTAATAAAAGTCTGTCTATTTTAGTTTGCAGTTCAACAGCGTAGCCCCCATGCAGGTCATTAGTAGCTCAAACACAGAACCAACAGCTGCATTTCCCCTGTTTCTCTCAGAATGGTGTCCAGTTGTTTGCAGTGTGACATCTTTATCACCCTACATAATTCATCTTGATTATGCACTGCATTTTGTAAATATGTAGAATTTGTGTAAAATTACTCTTTTGTCATCTGCCAGTATGAGCCAGGATTACATTAGGTCTGGCATGCCATAAATTGTAACTCCAGGGAGTATTTTAAAGGTTCCAGAGAGTATTTTAAAGGTAGGAGGCAATCTCTCCCAGTGGTGCTGGAGACAGTATCAGCTCCCCTTAAACATGCTGTCTTTGATGCACAGCAGTGGGGAAGCTCTCCCTAAGAAAGCACTTACTAAGCAATATAGAACTAAAATGAGACATTAATTTTAAAACCTTTTCTTTCCCCTCATGCTTAAACCCTCAGTTTCTTCTGTAGGGGTAGAAAAAAAAGAACAAAATTCATTTTACAGATAAGGCATTAAAAGCAGAGCAAGGGTTGAGACTGAAAGTGTTGTGTGCACATACTGGTTTGGTTCTACATAAAGTAGATGAAAGTTAGGAAATTCATGAGCATGGTGAAGTACTAAAACCTGCCATCTGCAATTCAGTCTCAGAAGGGCAGAAGTATCATAAGATGGGCTTTTACTGACTAGCATCTTTTAAGACACCTTAAGCAACCATTAAGATGTAATTTTCAAAAGCTGTTAAACAAATACACACACATTAGCCTTGATTTCCAATGGAATTTGAGCATAAAATCCCCTCTGGCTTTTACAAAAATCTGGACTCAGTGTCCCTCATTTTCTGATCTATAAATTGTAGGGTTTTAATGCAGCTTCCTAAAGAGCTTCAGTATCTGTGGATGAGGACTGTATGATGAAGGTTTCAGTATACCACTTAGGTTAAAAAAACAACTACTCCTACATTAATAAGTGACACACTTGCTTTTCACAGAAAGTTGAATGAAGCCACCTATTTCCTTTCAGGATATTTATTTTAAGGGTCATATCCTTTAAAGAATTTCATAAAGATTTATTCAGCTTACATGAGCATACGCAGTCCTACCCTATCCCTAGGCATGCCACACATTATACACACTCAGAAAAGGGCAGGTGAAAGAAACAGCACATAACACATTCCAGTACATAATCTGTTGTTCTGCATATGAATAAAAAAGCTACACTGATTTCAGTGTAAAGGTGGCACACTAATTTGAAACAGCATAGTATTTTAGCCCTTGCCAACCTATCCAAAGATTATTCACATGTAGACATGGGGCTCATAAAATGTGCACCATATTATGTAATATTATAAGAGCATCAATCAACAACATTATAAAGTATTAGCCAGGAACAGATAACGTTAGGTTTATTATGTCCTTTACTATCCACACACACATTCAGTTTTCTAAAATGCCAAGCCAGGCATTACAATTTTCAGAAAAAAAAAGCTTCTTCTTTTAAGTGATCATCATACCAATGCAGATTATAGTAATCCAGGCGTATAGACACAGAGAAACAATTCCATACCTATCCCATCATTTCAGCAGGTTTAACAAGCTGTTCTCATGCTGTGAGGTCCATTCAACAAGCTACTTCTCATCCCACCCAGACAAGGAACCTGAGTCTCCCTCAGTGTTTGCATCAAGACACTTGGTTCATAGGAGTTACTGCTTTCCTGCTGCCAGAGATGCTAGTCAGGTCTTTGCCTACTCATGTCAGGCAATGGGGCTGTCATCCAAAGCTTATCTGTCACACTGGTTTTACAAAAATGGTATTAAGCACAATGAAATAATCTTGCTTTCACAGTTGGGTGACAGGCTCCTAAGTGTATGGAGAATTATAAATCTGCTCCTATGACTCAGATAGCCCTAACTTTGTGTAAGCCTCACAGTTGTTTAAAGAGCTCCTTCAGGCAGACCTGAGTTCAAATGTCTTTTTTCCAGTTGAGATGAGGAAAACATATCAGTTATGTTTAAGACTGAGTATCAAGGCAGGAAGCTAAAGTGAGACCAGTCCCTCTTTCCCATTCCTTTTGGTTGTTTTAGATTGCAGAGTTCAAAGAAAACCTGGGTCTATAGCTGTAAAGTGTTAGTCAGTCACAGGTTCAACAACTCATTTGTTTTTAGTTAATACCTTAACCAAAAATATAACTTGCAGGCTGTTTGACCACCATAATTTTGTCATGTTAATGAAGCTTGTTAAATATTTTTAAATTTTGGAGTAGTCTGACAGAATGAGTCCTATAAAAATCTTTTCATCCAACTTCTTTTGAAATACAGCCATGAACACAAAGTTCTTGGCTACAGTTTTTCAGATTTTGCTTTCCAATGGGCATTTAAAACTTCTGGGCTTGCATATAAAGAAAAAAAAATTGTATCTTAAGTTATATTTGGAATTACAATAGAGATCCCAAGAAAAACATTTCTGTCTCAATATCTTTTCCTCAAGCCTTGGGAGTATCACAGTCTAAATTTGTTCCTCCATATGTATTATATTGTTAAGGAATTTTAGCTGGAACCTGGACACAAGTATATATATATTCCTTAGAGTCAAGACAAGGCATTAACTAAAGAGAGGATGCTCTCATTCCTCCTTACCTGGAACACATTTATTGGCTGTTTGTAAAGTGACCTTCTTCCACAGACAGTTGCACCCTGACCCAGCAAAGCACATGTTAGGACTTGAAGCATTTGATATGAACGGGACCGACATCTGTTTACACATGTCAAGAACGCCGAAGGCCTTCAGGGACAATAAGCACAGGCTTTCAGTTAAGCACACCAGCAACAGTATATCACTTGCAAAGACTGCCAAGAGCAGAAGCACCTGCTGGCATCGAGACCATCTTATATTTACAATTTCCTCCATATTTGAATTTCTGCCACTTTTACTCTTAGTTTTTTTATACTTTTTAAAATATGGTCTTAAATGGATATCTTCATTAGTATGTATACTATGGCCAGCTGCTGCTTAACAGTTGCTTACAAATTACATCTAGCAAGAACTGTCTGTGACCTTCAGTTAATTATTTTATATCACTACTGAATTTCAAGAACTCCAAGGGGTATATTTTAGAAAATATCTGCTGAATATTTAATGATCAGCAACTGACACAAGGTCAACCACTTAATAGGATAGTATTAGCATCCTGTTCTGAGGACCCCAAAGCAATCCTCTGCCCACCACCACTGGTCAAAGGGCAACAACAAATGATTCACAGGGAAGAAGAATTATTTTTCATTTTTCAGAAAGTTCTATGATACAGACTTTAACAGATCATTAAGGATTTCATTCACGAGAATCCTGATATAAATCTATTGATGTTATCACAGGCTCTTCAGAGCAGACAGTTCAGTCAGGTGAGAACTTTTCAGAGCAGAGTAACTGTAGGAAAGTTGAGTAAAATTGGAACAACTTGTCTAGAATTCTGCTTCAAAAGTTGGTTTGCCTTGTTTCATTCATCCCCTGTGCAAATGGTCAAACAAAATAGCAGCAACCTGAGAAGCAATTTCCTCATGTCTTAGCAGATGTATAACAGGATATAGATATGAGTTACAGGCCTGCCATAGCCTTGAAGGAGTTCTAACTACCTAAAAACATTATAATAGCATCAACAGTGATAACAATGGGGTACATTAGCTTCATTCCCTCAACTTTTGTTTTACTGCCTATATGTTCCCATTTAAAAAAAATGGTATTTATTGCCTGTAATGCACAAATATGAAAAATTCCATGCTTGCCCAGTCAAACAGTCAACCCCAAGAAACTCTTCCTAAAACAAACAGGATTTAGAGAAACACAACTGAAGAGGATGAATCCATGTTTGGCAGACCAACACAGGCCACAGAAGACACAAAGCAGCCTTCCTTTGCCATTGGCTGGGTATGCATGTCTCCACTCCAAGGTGGATGGATGGAGAAGTGGGACCAGTCAAAAATGGACAGAGTGGCCAGGAGTCAAATTTATCTTTTGTACAAACACACAGGAAAAAATAAAAAGCCACATGCACTGTCAGCCAGTTCACCACAATAAAGATCACATGTGAAACTCAGCATTCAGAAGAATCTGTAAGGATGAGTTGCCCTTTGAAAGACCAGGGACTCAGAGTAGTTAGCATATTCTAACTTATACCAGTTCTTTGTCAGAAAGAGGCATGTGCAAGCAGATCCATCTCCCAGCCTCACATACTCTTCCCCTTGGGTGTTTGTTGCCCAACCTACTGTTCTGTTCAAGATTTGTCATACTGCAAAGCCCAGACAAGTGTCACCGTCACCAACACTAAAAGACACCTCCCGAGTCATTTCACCCTAGGTGAGAGAACTGGATTCGCAGCTTAACAAATACTTTCAGAATAACTCCTTTAAAAATGATTAGGGAACTGAAGAAATAGATATTTACAAGTTTCCATAGCAACACTTCCAATTTTTTTTTTTCCCCTGATCAATGCCATGCTCACAGCCTGATGCTATTTCTCATCATGACAGTTCCTGAATACCTTCAGGTTGATTCATTTGTATCTTGCTTTGCTTTATCTGAATTGAAGCATTGAAGACAGAGATACTTGAGTCTGCAATGATCAGAAATTTATTGGGAATCTAGAAGCTGCATCCATCTTAACACCACTGAAAATGCTATTTTTGTGATTAAAGTCCATCTGAACAAGTAGATGGTATCTTCAGATTTGCTATGCTTTAGGAGTCCAGAGCTACTTTTGAAGCACCATATAGCAAGTTATATTAAATCACACATACAATCACATAATGTGGCAGTAGATCAATGAACAAAAACAAAGTAAACAAGAGAAATGATGCTTTCAAGGAAAAATACTGAGGTTGAGAATGTCAAAACTGCATAATAGATTTGGTTGCTTAATATCTATTAAAATAAACCCTTGTGGCTGTTTTCAAAACTGAGGCCTCCAACTCTGATTCAAAGTCTAGTGAAATCAGTAGGAAAACTTCAAGTGCCTGAGAGTCAACATATCAGAGAATACTGATTTTGCTCAAAGGCTATGAGCATTTTTCAGTTCTGCTAACCAACAGTATGTATTCAGTTATGCAAAATAAGTAATTACGTACTTACTCCATTTATGCATAGCTTTATGGATTATTACTGAAATCTCCTACCCTGATGCCTGCAGTTTCAAGTGTAACTATTTATACAATCTCTTCCCCCTCCCCGCCCCCAGCAGGTATAAGGGGTTTATTTCTTTTTTCTTGATTGATCAAATCATTGCAAGGACTTGTATAGTAGAAATATATAATATACATGTTAAATATATAATAAAAGGAAATATATAACAGTAACTATTTTAAACATTGTTATAGGAGTAGAAACAAATCCTTCAGAGTAGAAGGCTAAATTTTGAAATCTTTAAGACCCATCTGAAACACTACTCACCTCCAGCTTTGTTTATCTTGAGGGTTCATGATACAAAACTTAAGGGCTTTACAGCAAGTGGAAAAAAGGTGTTCATAATTTATTGATATGATTTTTATTTTACATCAGTAGAGCTCTTAAAGGAAAAGCACAAAATTAAGACATCTGAGGAGAGGTAGAGAGCTATTCTAGCCAGCACCCTCCCTGCCTGACAACACTTTGAAATCTCACCATGGCTTCATAAGCAATATGAGGACTATAACTCAAAATAAGCAGCTTAACTACAACACTAATATAGTCCCTTAAGACTTAAAATAAAACACTAGAAGCAGAGTGAAGTTAAGTTATTTCATTGTGATTTCCTAATGTGTTCTATTCTGTCCATGTCTGAGAAAGAATATCCTCATCTTTTAGATTCTTGACTGAAAATTTCAGATCCATGAATTCAAGTTTAGTTAAACAATTAACAACCTAAGAGCAGGTTTTCTAAGCCTCTTTTAAGTTTCCCTGTCAGATTTGTTAGATTTTTCCTAAAACTATCAAGTTTTTAAAACAAGTCAAACCAATGTCTCCTTTTATTTGAAATTTAAGAATGTCTTTGAAGCTCATTGTTTACTGCAAATTTTTCTTCATTAAGTACATGATTTCAAAGAGAAATAATTTTGTAACTCAGCTCCAATTTTGAAACACCATAAACTGAAACAGACCAGCATTACCAAAAGGAAGAATTTTTAAATTTTAAAGTGTTTCAATGTTTTACAAAAACCTGGAATCCATCTGAAATTGTTCATCTAATCCAAGTCAACTTCCCAGGTAGTTTCAGTACTTATGATACTTTTCCCCCGCCCCCCTCTCCTTTTTTTCCTCTTTGACAGAGTTGCTGCTCTCCACAGAAATGTCATCCAGATCTAACTGCAAGAAGCTGAATCATTCAGGCCACAAATACCATGAAAAAAAACTGGCAACAGCGTATCTTTGCAAATCCAACTGAATTTTTCCTTTATTTTTGTGTTCATGGCAAGTCCTGCTGCTGTTCACCAGCTCTAGGGTCTAAATGTCATGCCTGTTTTAAAGTGTGCTTTATGCTTATTCCCCTTTAATGTATTTGTAATGTGTTTGTCTTTTTGAGTCTGGAGTGACTCACAAAAACACAAAACTTGAGATGACTTAGAAGATGATGCAAGAGAACAGGTTTGGGCAAGGTATTCTCTGGATGATACACTGATTAATTCCTATCATATGAATACTGAAATTAGCCACAGAACAAGGGTGACTTAACAAGAGAGATAAAATGCAGAGTCACATAGTGGAAAGAAGTGCAATCCTGTAGTGATTTTTCCATGCTAAGAGCTCTATTTCTCTGCAGGTATCCATGCTCTCCAAAATTGCTGTCATGTTTGCAGCTGCCTTTAGTAAAGAAAATCCAGAAATACTCACTAATTTCCACATAGGCTTTCAAACAGTGGTACTGCAAACATTAGTTCTTTCAACAAGTACTTCCACACAAAAAATAGAAGCACCAGTTCTAGTAGAAAAATCAAGCTACTTGTAAGCATTTTGACATGCAATAAGTGTTATGCACATGAACTGGGAGATTGAGACAAACATCCTTAAAAAATACCATATATTATTATAAGACAGGAAAGCTGACATCTGGCAAGATTAAAAAAGCAGCTTTTTGCAATCCTAATTGAAAAGTGCCTAAAGTGCTTTGAGCAAGAACTGTTTTATTTACCTCTACACCAAAAGTATGAGCAATACTTCCAGCAACATTAACGTAGTAATCAGGGTTATCCAAGCACCTGAGAACGCAGGCACTTGTTGCTGAGCTGCACTACTCACTCTATGGCTGAAGGGGAGAAGCCAGCTGCTGGGGAAGACTTGACATCACTCAACTGCCTTCCCTCCACGAGAAGGCTGTAGAGTGGGGGTGGAAAGATTGCTGCTACCAAGGCTCAGCTAAAGAAACAGCTGTTTTAGTATTGCTGTTTCCTTCTAAAGATAATTAGTCCTTTCCACAAAGGGAGATGAAGAAACATACAGCAACCAGCAAGACTGTGGAATCAAATAGGTATAACTATTGACAAGGTTTGCTGTCCTGCACAGTCATCTGATCATGACTTGCCAGAAATAATGGCTAAGGAAATTAACAACATCTCAGCCTTTCTTTCTGACATAAAAGGAACTTCTTGTTTCAGTACAGGCATGATTAGAGACTTTTTACCTATCAACCCTTGAATCTCCTGTTCATCCAGATTGCCTCTTAACAGGGGTCATTTATGAGGGTGAGTGGTTGAAAAGGGAAGAGCAATAAATCAAAGAAAAAATTCCTTGAAGATCTTCAGATCAAAGAGCAAAACCTGTGATGGAGCTGTATCTTTGGAACAAAAGCATAAAACCCTGCAAAATCTGGTAGAGGCATGGGAGAAAAGTTGGAGAATCTTTACAAGGAAAGTGTTGTTTGCAATGAAGTGTTGGATATGACTGCAGCTCCACTCTTTTGTGCCCTCTCAAAAATGAGAGCAGGATGAAAGCCAGCAGATGCCTTCCCTGGCTCACAGCAAACAGCATATTACCACCTTCCAATGACAGGACATAACATCAGGTCAGAGCATAGCTAATACTAAAGCATTAAATATTACAGTTTAGGAAGGAGAGTTTCTAACTTTATCCATCTGACAAGCAGCTAGCTGCTATTCTGTATTACTAAATCCACTCACAAAGTATTCCACTTATTTGTTTAGAAACTTTTACACTGCATTTCTTAATTTTGAAACAACTGACAAAGAACTATATATCTAGAGAATGACACAATCCTATTGGCACTGAAGGGTCTGTATCTGTCAACTAAATCAAATATATCTGGCAGAGCCTACAGCTAGGTGCCAGAAATCCCAGACTACAGCAAAATAGCTCTGATTTCTCACTGCTCAAGCCCCAAAAGCACATTTCTGATAACTGATCTGTCTTGTCCTGGAGCTTGTAATTGTACATACCTGCTGTGAAAGCCAAATGAGCAGAGATTTTAGGAAACAGTATGCAGGACAGTAGTCCTTCACTGATGGAAAGTTGAACTGATGAGGCTTTACTCCAGCAAAAAATAAATACTATAGCAAGGAAACCTAGATAAAGGCAGAGACGAAACTAACTGGTAGAGTTTATTTCAGAAGTTAGAGAAAGAGTAGGAGTCAGTAATGACATGAAGGGCTTACAGAGTTGAGGGGATTTTTCCCTGAACCTTGGCTGTTTTCTATAATAGTATTTTCCTTTAACGTTCAGTGCATCTTTCATACTGACATCTGCTACTATCTCTAGAGGGTGAGTAGCACTCCTCAGGTTTCCTATGGTCTTTTCCATTAGCATACCATGCTTGAGATGCAGGTGTTATCAGTAATGCCTATGCTATTCACTGAATAATAATAAAAAATGCACTTGGTATACAACCAAAGTTGTGTTCTCTGTGAGAGGAACTTGATTAAAATACTAGACAACAGAATGCTTTTTCAAAAGTAAAGCAATCCACTTTCTGGCTTCATGTAATTTAGGTCTTGCATGGAAAGAAGAAAAATACCTGACTTTCTGACCTGCAATCAGGAGAAGTCACATCACCTTTGCTGAGTTGGAAAAAGAAAACACTTTTTCCACTTTGAACAGAAACACCAAAAAACCTGTTCTGCTGAGATTCAGCTCAGTATTGAAGCAAGATGCAAAATAAAGTCTGTGATGTGCACGTTAACCCAGCCACTATGGCCAAACTATATATAACTGTTCAAAGTCTTTCCTCCAAAATCTACAAAAAATAGTTTACCAACTTAAACTTGCAAGATTTCAAAATGGCATGTTTTGTTTTCTTCCCTTAATCCTCGCAAGGGAGGGAAGCATATCATGGCCCAAGGAAAAACATACCCCTGCCTCCCTGGGAAAGATTAAACCACCTCCTGCTTAATTATGAGCAGAGAATGCTGGCTACAACTCTACAGAGGTGCAGTTTCTCTTTCACCTCTTTGGGAAAAATCTTTTAAAGCCAAAGAAACAGGTGTATTAATACATATCGATACATGCAGGACCCTATAACACCCTGAAGTATGTTGAGAAAATACTACATTAATATTCTAAATTAAGTTCTAAATTAAGTAGAAAGTGGGCTGTGTTGCACCGCATCTGACTCCAGGTTTCCAGGTTTCCTTGTTAACATTTTCTTCCTTTCCAGACTAAGAACAAACTCAACTTGCTAGTTGAAAGGAAAATATTCAACCTATTGAAAAGGTCTTCCTGGGCATGAGAATATTTGCATAACATTGTTTTCCTTGTTAGGTTCACAACAGCTATGGGACTTAAACTAGCTTTGCACTGAATATTCAGCAGTGAGTTGCTAGTCATCTGAAATGCCTCATAGCAGTCTAAACATGTGCGCTAAAACAGAGGATTTGAAATACATCCCTGTTCTGAGGGGTGATGCATCAACAAGCTTGAACTGATTTGTGTATGTGGGTTTTTCTGGTTTAAGGTGGAGGCTGTTGAGGGTTTTCAAAGGCTGATACACTTTTCACAGTGTTATAAATCCTTTGCTTTCTGACCAAACCTCTATGGTCAGCTCCATGGCCTGGGGATTGCTTAAATCTCTCCCCTTCCACAAGGGATTAAGATACTGCTCACTGAGATCAAGAGTAATTGTTTACCAAAAATTGTGCCAGAGAATCTAGTTCCAGGCGTTTTTGCTGTTTTGCTGTGTTTTTGCAATATTTTGTCAAGCACAGTGGGAATACTGCACATGGATATGGCAGGACAGAAAGGATGCCATGCAACAGTGACTGCCTACAGAGCAGTAGGTCACAACTGTGGCTTGAGGATAAACCTCACGTTGTGTACCTGGTAGGAAGACATCTCCACACCATTCCCACCAGCAGCCCTTTCAAGCGGAGCTCTCAAAATGGCCAGGGCCCCAGGCTGCGAAGAATGAACTACAAGAGGTAGGAAAGGGCCAGAGTCAGACAGATATCCCAATAAAAACAGGCTAGATACATCTTTCCCACAGGGTGGTGGGGCAAAGCCTGCAGCCAGATCCTGAAGAAAGCAAGGACCCAGTGAGGTGGGCAAAAAAAAAAAAAAAAAACAGCAACAGGGAGACTTCCCTGAACAGGGTTAAGCAGAACTGAGAAGCCAAAGGCCAAAAGAACAGCTGAGGAGAGCTGCAACATGCCCTGCTGTACAGAGCGCTGAGCCCTGGGCAGGGCTAAGAGGAGTGAGGAACAAAGTAGGGATGAGATTTGCCATGAATTCTTGTAGGAGAAATTAATTCAAAATATCTGGAAACCCACATAACAATTTAATCACTTCGTACTTGAAAAAGACCTTTCCTTAAGTGGAGGCTCTTCCTGCCCACCTTGCTCCCTGCAAGTAAGGGCAATTCACGCTTTTACAGTAGATTGCAGCCTTTCCCTCTTCTAAGCACTGTCTCACCATGTCCCTATGTGTAAGCCATCGCATTGACATGGGTTCAAACACACACATCTCTGTCCAAGTTAGACCTTACAGAAGATAAATGTATATCCAAAGGGCAAACAACCATCCACTACTAATAATCTGCTTCCTCTCCCACTTCTACTGCCACTATAAATTGATGACAACTCCTTTCAACTGTCCTTTAAAAAAAGGATGGTAAACATATACAAAGTTTTTAAAAATAGCAAACCTGCCAGGAAAAAAAAGCCTGCAGTACTTGTTGCAGAACAGTTATTTTGCTTGAAAACCCCATTTTTGCAAGCACTTTCCTTTCTGACATATAGTAAAGGAAGCAGCTTTGACCATCTTCCAGGCCAGCCCATTCTTTACCTGCTGTGAGCTGACATGTTTGCAAACTTTGCTCTTACCTTGTCATGACTCCTTCCAGTCTGCACCCTCAAGCAGTTAGAAGGTTCATAAACATCCTTCCCCTTCCTCTCCCCTGAAGGCAGGGATTTTTGCTATTCCCATAAAGAGCATTTCTACTATCCCCATGAGTCTGGCTTTCAACTGCTGTAACCCTATCATCTCCTCTTTAGAGGAACACCTTTAAACAAACATTAGAGAGGTTTGGCAAATTAAGTTTTGGGAAGTTTAGGTCCTTTTGGAACTGGTGGGACAGTTTCTTATAGAAGTTTGGAACTCATATCATCAAGCAGTGAACAAGAGCCAACCAGACTTTGAGAGCCATACAGTGTCAAGAGGAATGCCACTGTCCTGATTTCGCATGCTGGTCCAGCAGCTAGAGCAGAAGTTGCTAGATTTTGGATGTTCAAAACAAGATTCTTAAAACTGCAGTGAACTCCAGGACTAAGTGAATTGGCCCAGGTAGATGAAATAAGACATAATTTTGCAGTCTTCAGAAGCCCCAGAATATAAACACTTTCCTTTTCATTTAAATGCCTTGTGACACAAAGTTCCAATACAATTTCATTTGGGAGGTCTCTCAGCAGCACCACATTTTTAAATCTATAAATACCTGCACTAAACCCTGTCCTCTCAGATCCTTCAAGTAACAAAAGACTAAAAAAAAATATGACTACATGGCTTTTATTCCTCCATTAAAGGGAAAGGCTGAAAAAGAAGAGGAAGATGCAAGAGTCCTTCAGAACCAGCAGCAGCAGTGTCAGCACAAACACTGCTGTGCAAGGGCAAATGGACAGAGCAACAAGCTCTTTGAAGAGCTGGAACACCTGAACATGTTCAGGTACAGTGATGAAACCCTTGAGTTCTACTGCTTAGTCAGCATTTTCTCCTAATTAAATGACAAATCATGCCAGCTGGGTTTGCATCTCTGACTTATGGCTGGATTCGTCAAAATAGCATATTCTGTTTCTGGGTACTTTGATATTTTAAGAACACACATAGGTTTTCTCTGACAGAAAACAAAAGAAAAATGATAATGTGCATCAATCAGGCCACTGCACTAAGTGTGCTTTAAATAAAAATGGAATCAGTAAAATAGTAAGCAGTTACAGCAGAACATGCATGTTCCTTTATTTTAGTCTTAGCAAAAATAATAGTAATTGCACCTCATGCTAGAGCTTACTGAGAACAAATTCAGACTATTTCTCAGGTAAATTGGTATACCTGACACTGAAAATTACTTTTCAGTAATGTAACAGAACCTTGTATCACCAAAAACATACCAAGCACGCTATATCTACCTAACCCAATATTTTTATTTTAATTCAGAAGGAATAAGAATTAGGAGATGGGAAACCTCTCAGCAAGTTACATTGGGGACTTTTCTTGTTTTTTTGTCTGTGGCAGTATTTTACATTGCAGGTGCAATGGTTGCTAAGGGAGCAAGCGCCCTGAAATCCAGCTCCTCAGACAAGCACTGATTGAACTCTAGAGAGTGATGGAAGCAAAACTGGAAACATCAGAGCCAGAAGTGTTCTCCCGAAAGGCCTCATTATATCTACTAGATGGCCCACATTATGGAAAGAAGTTTCATGGTTAAGACACAGAATGACACCCCTATGGTCAATTCATGTTCCAGGTCTCAAAAGTGCATTATGTGTCTAAGCAGCTTTAAATATTTTAACAGCCCTCATATCTCACTGGAGGAGCAGAGAAGTGCCTTCCTCTGTGTCCTCTTTCTCCACCCAGCTCACAGTCTTCCTGGAGCAGGGAATGCCAGGGTGTGGTCTGGGCTTGCATCCTGCCCCTCAGAACAGCACCACAGACCATCTCCCCACTAGACCCAGCTGCAAGTTTTACCCCCAGGCCACAGGCATTAAGAGGCTCAAGAGCAACCCAGGTGGCTTCCAACAAGGCACCTCTGCTCTGCCTTCCCAGGGCAGAGCCGAGCACCCAAGCCCTTCCTCACCCTGGCAGCAAGGCTTCCTTACACCCTTGCACTTCAGGGTTTGTTTACCTTCCAGAAGCCTTTCAGATGGTTTTGACTTTTATGTTTAATTCAGGAGAATATTTGAACAACTGTTCTTTTCTAAACAGAAGCCTCGAAGCAGCGAGTCCAATAGTTTCCTATGCAGTATAAACCCTTTGACACATTTATGAATCTCCTAATACTACAGAGGGAATTCAATTAGCAGGAAGTCCTGGAGAATATTCAAGTTGCTCAGGCTGCTAGGACAGTACAAACTTTAAGCCTTGAAGGAGGCGGCAAAGTTTTCTCACTAGGGTACATTTGAAAACAATACTTATGCATTTCTGAGGAAGTAGCAAGATCTGGAGAGGCTTAATCAGTATCTGGGGAAAAGAAAATCCCATGATAGCTGCTTTTGTCAGAGCTCATCGCTGCTTCCACACATCTCTTTATCCATATCCCAGCTTAGCATCATGAATATAATCACTGAAGAGTTTGCCTTGCAGGTCCCAGCAATATTCCCTTTGCTCAGAACTACACAGAACAAGAGAAAAAGGTTCCTTAGAATGGATTTTTACATCAATGCCTAGTTAATGCACTGAAAAAAAACGCAGTTCCAGGAAAACTCAGGGGATAGGCAGAAAACACCAAGGGGATCTAGAAGCATGATTGTGCAGAGTGCCTCAGAAGCATCACTGACCTCACCACCTGGCTCCGCAGCTATGAGCCAGCCGACAGTGGAAGCCGGCATCATACCACCACACATTCCCTACATTTAACTAGAAAAGTAATAAAACCTGAAATATTTTAAAAACATCCATTTATGACTAGGCCATAGCCTCCTATTCCTGGGAAAAATAAAGCTCTCTGGAAGCATCCTGGGGGATTCTCATAAAAGTAACTGCTTACCAACAGTATTCATGATTCAGAACGTGCACATTAGTCCCCAGGTTTTACTTAAGCTCACACCACCTCACCTCTTCTAGAGGTTCAGAAGACACCTTTTATTTAGGCCCACGTGACTTGAAAATTAGAAGTTACACTTAAATATTTTCTGCCCAAAATGCTTTTGACTACTCAGGTTATTTCATTAGTTCTGAAAATAATACTTGAAGCAGCAATGTATTTATTTACTGATCAAGTTCTCCAGTGATCAGAAGCCTTAAAGTATAAGCTTACAGTAGCTGTCGTATACAAATAACTTAATTGAAAAAATGCTTTAAGAACATAAAATCCTGTTTGTCACATCTTTTGAAATAAATCACATGACTAAGCATATAAAAAATAATATTCCTGTAAACAATAGAAACAAAAACCTGCAAAACCTAATGGAGCAACTCAAACATTTAGTTAGATAGCACAGTTAGAAAACTAATTTTCAAACTAGCAGGCCACAAGTGATAAACAAATTCCCAATACAAAAATGTTTCAGATGGAAATTGCACAAAATGAACGATGCTTATTCATGGCCACAGCAGGCTGAGAAGATTAATTTTAAAAGTTTTTCCACCCAGGCCAAGAAATCTGATTTCTAAATCAATAGCTGTCTCTAGCCAAACTGAAGTGCTTGTACAACCTCAGACAGGTAATTACTTACAGGGACTGGAAAGGGAACAAGCGCATCAAGGGTAGTGTTACGTCAATCTCTTATATTTTATTGTAGCCTCTCAGTTGTTTCAGAGAGCAGGGTTATGAGTTGCTTTTGTCCCCTGGTAGGTACAACATAAAAAAAGTTAACAAGATAGCTACATATCTGTAATGCCTACTTTCTCAGGTCTTTTTAGATGATGGCTGAGGGACAAACTTTTCAAGGAGAAAATAGTTTTAAGAGTTAGTCTTTTTTTAAAAAAAAAAAAAAAAGCAACACAAATTAAGGCCCCAATGTCTTCTGTCAGGGAAAGGCAAGAAAAATAAAAGCCACAAGCATGTGAAAGATGACTTACTTCCCAGGTATGCATAAGGTATACTGCTCTAAAAGGCCCTGCACCATATGTATAGAAAGGGTCATTGCATTGAATTTTATTAGTCTCTTAATATGACAGTTACCAAACACCATTTCCTCTCCATTTTGGAAGATCCCTACTATACATTTATCCCAACTAGTATTTAACAAAACAATTCTACATATAAAACTAAAACAACATATTAGAGTATTTGATGTACTGATTTATGTCCTGCATTTGAAGTCCATAGAGCTTTTATAATGAAGTTTGAGCTGGAAAACTTGGTATTTTAAGCTTTCAGAACACTCTAAAACCCAAAAGAATCATTCTGTTTTGATAAAAAGCATCCTTTTCCCCAAGTATGTATGTAAACATTGCTGAATTTGTCAAAATTTAATGGGAAAACCTGTTCTAAGCAGATCTACTTTCCAGTCTAGAGAGTTTTACGACTCAAAATGCTTCTGTCCCCAAGTGAATTTTTTGGCAGCAATGTTATATAAAAGTCAGTTATTTTGCCAGTTAAAACAACTTTTAGAAAGTCACACTTTAGGATATTTACTGCTATGGCTTATGAAAAAACAGTATATAGATTGTTATACATATTCTAAAAGGTCTAAGCTTGTGTAGGAATTGCAAGTCCTCCTCCTGCTTCCTTAGTATAGCAACAGGCTCTGGGCAACGTTTCTTTGGAGAAGCAAACTCAGCAATACAATCCCTCCTGAGATAGCAGTACTTTTTATTAGAGGATGTGTTTTAATGAACTGGATACATTTAGTTGCCTCTAGTGTTTTCTCTGCTGTTCACAACTCTCCCAGGTGATGAGTCATAATTTGCATTCTGACAGAAGCCAAGTACTTTATTGGAAAAGGCATCGTGCTTTAAGTAGGTTTTTATCTATTAGTTGTAACATTTAAATTTCGTTACAACCTTTAGAACCCTTGTTTAAGAGATAGACAAGGCTACTAATTGTTCTAAATTAAATATTTTTGCACTCAGTTGTACAATGACTCTACTAAAATATAAACATGGTGATGAATTCAGAAATTCAGCTACCTGCTTTGCACCAAGCTGATAGCACAGACCAGGAAGAAAGCTCCTTTAAAAGTCTGGAAACTGCCATTTCACAGAGGATCTACCTCTAGTGAGGCTGTTCTTTGCAAGATGTTTTGGCAACATAAATCTTAGAATAACTGAGACACAGCTCCAAGGCTGCAGTGAGCGGTGCTGCCCACTCCAGGGAGGTCATGTTCCCTGCCCACTCAGTGGAAATGAAAGAGCAGAGGACAAATTCCCCATACAACTAGTCCCTAAACCCAGTTTTCCAGATAAATCCCAGTTGGTTAATCTTTCCTCCCATTTAGTTTAGTTTTATTCATTACTTTTTTTTAAACCTAGCTCAGATCACTGACAAAGCAGGGCTAGAAGATGTGCCAGGGTGATGTCTCCTACCTCTGAGTGCTGCCACAAGGTAGAACTGTCTTCACAGCCCAAGTGCAGCTAAGGAAAGGTATCTGTCTACAGCCAAAGTGAGCCAAAAGGCTGAAAGGGCAGCCAGTCAACCCCACAGGCATGAAAAGCACATCCTCTATCTACTTCTTGACAAGATCCTTTTCACTGACAAAATTCTTCATGCAAACTGGCATTGGGGGAAGGGAGTGAACATAACATCCAAGAAAGGGCCTTGGGAAGCAGTAATGTCTACTCAAGCTCCTTTACTGTGTGCCCTTGCTCCAGGCTCCAGTCAATTTAGGATTTTTTTTTCCTGGATTATTTCCTAGAACTTTGCCATAGAAATAAACCAATAGAAATATGATAATATGACAAGTTAATATAAGTTTCTCATAGTGTTTGTTCAGCAAGATCCCCATTTTCACTGACTGCATTCATTTATGTAGTTTCTTCTGTCAAACTCCCCTGCCTTAAAAAAAAAAAAGAAAAAACTGCCTAGCAAACAGCTACAGACTTCCTTTCCCATGCCAAATTCCTTGTACTTGAACAAAAAGTAATTTTACACTGCTACTTTACTTCTGGTGACCTGAAGGCCATATTGGAACTTCCTGGTCTGCTGCTATCTGATGAAAAAAGGAAACTTTTGGAGGCTAATAGTTATGTAGGTTTTTTTTCCTCCCTCCCCACCAGAGAAGTTTCTCATAGGAAAGAAGTACTGCCTTGCCACAGAGAGCTTTCCCCATTTCCAGAACAAAGATGTCATCTGATACTGCAAAGCCAGACTTTCACCAGATACAAAATAAGAGCGAATGTTTTTGCTGCTGCACTGGGATATTATATTTTTCTTCACGTCTCAAGTGGCCACACAATTGTGTGCATGCTATTAAAGGAGCTGCTCTGACTCCCAGGAAGGCCTTAAGCTTCACTGGCTGTTGCATTTCTAGCCCGGAGTTTTCAGGACCAAATATTGAAATCTAAATTTAAATATCAGAGCAAGGCCTCACTGTTCAAGTCATCTACCTAACTTTATTACACACACTTGCTTATATTTAAGCATGCATTAAAGTGGTCAAGGAAAGATTCCAAAACAGCCTGATTCTGAAAGAAAGTGTCATTTAAAGCCTATTGGAAATAAATGAGGTTTTCAACTGGAAAGAAAAAAGTCAGGTTCATTTTTTCAGAAATGTAAGTTTTGAGATAGGAGCTAAAGTACTCAAACATAATTAATGTTAGCTAGCAATGGTTGCTAGAGTGAAGACTTGCAATAAGATCTCAGGATTTGCACCATATGCATTTTAGGGACTTACTCTGAACTAGTGCTGGTCTGGTCACAAACTGAACACCAGCTGCCAGTTAGACAGCATGAGATGCACTCATGGACTGTATCTTTTGATTCCACTTCATTGGAGGAATGCATACCATGCTCTTCAAGCAATTGCGGGATGTGTAAGTAGAGAAAATACAGAGATTCACTTCAGAAACAAACCAATCCAAACCAAAAGGCCAATGCAGAGGCACTCACAGGCATTTCATTTTGCACAGCTGTAGGAGATAAGTACTTAAATAGAAGACAGATATCTCCAGTGATTTAGTCTCTGGACCATTAACAGTGATGACAGAAAAAATGGCAATAGCTGATACTGAAGATAAAGAAATACAAGGACTCTGAATACCTAGAGCTGTAGACCCTTTCTAAACATGCATTAAGCAGCATGTGCTCCAACATAGTGTATTTGTTATAGATTTGCCAGTTTGGTACTCTAAAATAAGACTCTGAATAGAACAGACGAAATAGAAAAAGAATAGAAAAAGCAATAGAAAAAGCAGGCTGCTCTCTTGGGTGGTGGTGGTGGTGTCAAGGCCATACGTGGAAGTCAGGCTCACTGTGCTGAAAAGCAGGTACCTGCTCTCACACAGGCAGCTACAGGCATTCTGCAGGGACAGGATGAAGGGTGCAAGAAGGAGACAGAAGAGATGTTTTCTAAGAGAACTAATATACAGACCAGCAGGAGCCCAACCATAGGGGATGTTACAGCTGATACCACCTCAAGGGGCACAGCTGGGCATCTCCACTTTTTCATCACTGTTGTTATATCAGGCCCTTAATGATTATTGCTTCCCTCAATTCTCCAGGGCTTCTAAAGTGTTGGAAACTGACTGATGTTTATGTAGAGGCTTAATGATGTAGGTGTTGTCATGGCAGCAGCCTGTCACTCACTGCCTGCCATGAGCAGGGCACACGGGAGTGTGGCAGGATGCTCAATGGATCAGCTCACACATTGTCATGGCAGACACCACTCCTCAAGCAGGATGACATGGCAGGGGTGAAACAAGCCCTTGCAGCTGTCTGAAACCACCATGGAACAGCCTGCTCAGTTTGGTAACCAACTGGCTGTGCCTGGCCACAGCTGAAGTGGACAGCGTTTGCAGAGTTTTGGGATATTCTTGTTGCCTTTCAGTAGTAAGGAGAGTCCATGGGTTGCTTTTCAGTGTAACCAGATGCAGTTTGCCAGTAACTGATCTCATCTTTAACTCATCTTTAAGCCTAATAAAGATAGGGGACCTCTCCAAACAAAATTGTTTTGTCCAGCAGTACCACCCAGGGGCACAGGTTATCCTGTTTGAAGCTGTTCCCCTGCCTTGGGAGGCATCAACCAAGCACCCTCCCCTTCTTGCCAGGCCTCTCCCCATTGAGGGGAGGGCAGGTGAGGTGTCATCTCCTTTCTCCCATCTTGTGCCAGCTAGCCAAGAAAGCAAGGGCAAAAAGGCACTGACTCTCCCTAAAAACTGGCCCACTATTTGTGGTTTATCTAAAAAAAATTTCACTCCTTTAAAGCAAAGGCTTCACTTGTAGCTTTAAGCCACTCTGACTATGCTTTTGCTATTGTAATGGTCTTTATTATCCTAATTAACAGTAGCATGAAAAATGTCTGATTCTGGAGACCATCCCTATCAAATCTTTTATTCCTATGCTCAAGCATACCCACTATGTTGAAGGAAAAAACCTCTTGCATCTAAACAAGACAAACTAGTTTGATTTGCTTTTTCCTTAAACTCAAAATTTGCAGAACTTCCCTAACTGCAACTGTAACACAACATATAAATGCAAAAATAAAGAGAATCAAATATAGAAAAACTGACAGTGGAATAACAGTTTAAATGAGATGTTCGCTTCTACTCATGCTGTGGAGAAGTTCTGCTTCCAAAATTCACTTAAGATATAAAGTCTACTGAACTAAGATGGCATAATCATATTTGCTGATTGCTTTAGCAATTGTCTTCTACAATCCTCTAATATAGTCATTAGACTCCCACTGACTGCATCTCAAAAAAATGTAAACCCAGCTTTTAAGTCTAGCTATGCTCCCAGATTCACATGCATTCAGATCTAAACACACTTAAAGCTACTATTGCTGTACAGATCAAAAACACGGCCACCTTAAGGAGCTGAGGCTCCTTTAGCTCTTTGCCACAAGTCAGAGATCCCCAAAGTGCACATCACTGTTCCTCAGTCTCAGCAGAACCCCTTGGAACAGGCAGCCATGGTGCTTGCAAACCATGGCATGTTACTGTCCCCTCACAAATACAGTTCCTCCAGGAGGATGTACAAACATTTACCTTCCATCACCAAAATCAGGTTGGTTAGGATCATCTTTGACAACCTTGCCACCTTACATGGCAAATCATAGTGCTAAGTTAGCCATGTGTAGTTTATCTTCCAAACTTGTTAGCAGAATTTCTCTTTCAGCAAGAGGGGTTAGTTCACACACATCTCTGCAAAGAAATTTCAGAATTTGCTGCAGTGCAATTAAAGTAGATCAATGCTAATGGTTTTGACACTTAACCCAGTGGCTTGGTAAGTTAATAACCAGCTTAGGTTATTAGCTTCGGTTATTTCTCACCTATCTCAGGATATCTCAGGATAGGTGAGAAATAGTCTTTGGGATTTCTTACTATCTTATCTTGATTTTGAAATCTTCTTTCATTAAAGCAAGCAAATACTAGAGAATAATTTCAAAGTGTTTTTCCCTACCCTGGTACATAACCTCTATTATCTAGTCTAATGGGACAACATTATAGCTGTTTCTAAATGGTGATAAAAGCAAACAATGTGTTAATATATGCTAGAGATCTATAAAGATCTAAGTCTTAATTAGATCTTACTGATTTACTAGCTTCTGACCTTTTCCTACCAGCCTCAGAGAGATTGGATTCAACTTTCACATACAGAACTACAAAGTTATTCCTCAACATACTGTAGTTATCCTATCCTTGACATGAATCCAAAGGGAGCCGGACCAAGACAAGCACAGTTGGCCACCTTCTCCACAGGAATCACTCTTGCAGGCTGAGAACACCACTCCTGCACCACTTCTGCAGTGCTACAACACAGAAAGCACTGATCTTTAGACATAAGGATATATGTTTAAATACTAAGTCCTAAGCACTACAATAAACTGTTGGAATGGAGGAGAGAGTTCGATATCACAAACAGCTTAAGAATGAATTTATATCAGCTGAGGAAGCAGGTGCAACCACTTCTGGTTGTGACAGGGCACAGACTAACAACTACTTGCTATTCCCCTTCAGGTTCTCTTATCCCAGGAAGAGGAAAGAAGTCCCTCTCCAGGCAGTCCCCTTTTCCTCTGCACCCAGCTCTTAAAGAATGAGTTACATGACAGGCATCTTTACAGCCACTCAACATAGTGAGAACAGGGCAGGAAGGCTCCAGTTCTCTCCTCACCTCAGCAGGCAAAACCACCTTGTCTTGGAACAACTCCAAATAGACCAGAGTTTTCCCCTTTCTTTACTACAGGAACTTGGCCTAATGCATCCCCAGCAGTCAGTCATTCTCCCACATCCACTCATGGTTTTCAGGAGCCATGGGCTAGCAAAGCCATTTACTAGAAAGGGAATAAAAAGTAATAAATCAGTCTCCAAACAAAAAACATTTCTTTATTGCTGTAGTGAATAGCTTCTGTCAGGACAAGGGGCAATTGCGCTACTACATGCTGGGGTCAGCATCAACAACCACTGTAATATTTACTATTGGTCAGGCTCAACAAATGATACTTTGCACTGCTGTTTCATTATAGAAATATAGGACTCATTTCACACGCAGCAAGAGCATTCCTCAACACAGGAAACCCACAGGGCTTAAATCCAGCCTAGGATGTCCCAGGCATCATGACCATTGTGGGTTTCTCCCCCTCAGGTGTTAATTCTGCAAACATAATTGCCAGGTACTAGAAACAGATTGCTCAGTAGCCTAGGAAATAGCCTAGGCAACTAAGCAGGGATCCCCTCTCCTTTTCAGGGGGTGGAGAGGTGGAGGTGAAGAGGGGAAGAAGTTGCTGCCATGTGACTACCCCCATTTACACAGTAGGAAGAGAGAGGCAGGAGCGCTCCACTACCAAAAGTGGCTTTTAAGTAAACACACAGTTATCAGCCTTGTTTACCCAGAAAAATGGCTACAAGTTAGAACAGTGTAATTGGATAGTTAATAAAATTCATTCTTTAGCTCAAAGGCCCAACCAAGAGAGAAAATGCTGGTTCAGAATGAGAGGTTTTTTCCAACAAAAGGGAGAGCCTGTAAAGGAGAAGCTGTTTCCTGACTATTTACTGCATATTTTTAAGCTTTTATCTTTTAAGCAAATTAAGCCATTTTTATCCAAATCTTCATTAAATCATTTGCATTTTGTAATTAATATCAGACCTTTTGAACAAAACATGACTTAAAAAAGCTGGGAATTATTCTATATTTTATGCTTTTGTCCACTCTCCTTTTGATCCAATATCATTTTAAAAGAAACCTTTTCCAGTAAAGATTTCAGTTTACTGGCCTAGCTGACAGTGGAGGCTAGAATAGATGCAAGCAAGGCAAGATGGGCAAGCCAAGAAAATGAGCAAAGATGTCACTTCACCACAGTGTTGTCAAGCCAGGAGTTTTTTTAAACACCATTTTCCCCCTCTCTGTCCAACCACCTCACCACTTACAGTTGTCAAAGATAGATCCAGCAAATAAGCAGAAGAGTTTTACCATTGCCAGCTGCAATGCAAAATGCCTTTCTACATGCCATCATGTGCCCTATTTGTGAGCACCCATGGGCCATTCCACAGTCACACCCAGCAACTTATTTTGGTGTTTGGCAGGGGGTACAAACTAATTCTACACTATGAACTAGCTACAAGCAAAAGAGTTCTGGACTTTGTTCAGCTTTACTTATCTTCAACAGTCCATATTTGTAAGCATAATTCTAGGTCCCCTCAAAAATACACCATGAACTATGCCCTGTTTCAGCAGAGACTGTGCAAAAAGCCCATAACGCTGCCTACTTGTTAGTTTATCCTCTCACAATCCATGCAACACTTCGAAGAGAACTTACAGACAGCTGTCAGCTCCAAGTTGACAATATACCCCTTAATGAGGGAGTTGCCTTCTTTCAGCAAGGCCTTATCTACAACTTTCCCATTCTTTGAACAGGGCTATGGTAAGAACAGTGCAAATAAGGGACAGTGTCAACAGTTTGAGTGGATACTCACTTGTAATAAGCGCAGAAACTGAAAGGAACAGAGTTTATAATATTAACAGGCCAGGAAAAAAAATACACGGAGACTAAAGTTCAGATTTTTCTATTAGAATACCATCCTTATGCATTTCTAGGACCCCAAGTGATTGCTGGGGCAGAACAAACACCAACACCAATATATACAGAAGGACTTGAGTCTTTCCAATCTCACTAGTTAGAAACTAAAACCTAAACATGAACAAAAAAATTTAAACCTCAAAAACACAATGCTGCCTTTTAGTGCAAACACTGCTCGCATAGATCATGACAATTACTGAACTTTTCAGTTCAGGAAGTCTAATAAAGGTTAATCTTCAGCATTATCCATTTTACTTTTAAAATTCACGATTTTGTTTACTAGATCTTCATGGTATTTTAATGTATTTCAAGTTTTGTTTTTTAAAAGAACTATTTCTGAGCAAAACAGTCTCAGCTACTATTAAATTCATCAGTGTTTCAGGTTTGATAAAAACAGAGTAGTCTTCAGCTTTCCTGTGAGGCTGGAGCTTCCTGTCCCCACCCCTTCCTTTTTGGCACAGAAAACAGTGTAAGTTTTTCTGGTGTTGATTACACAAGAACATGGGACTTTAAGAAAAAGTCCTGGCTGTTCTGTTTCAGACTAGCCAACCAGGCACTGTCCTGCTCCTGCCCAGGATTGCTCTGCTGAGTATAATTTAAGTCTGCAGCAAGATCCTTTCTTAGTGTTTTATGTGCAAACACAGAATTTTAGATATATATGAAGTCTGCTATCTCCCAACACTGTAGGTGACTGCCTTTTCAAAACTGTTTAGTTGCCTAAAAGATGGGGAAAAAATGGCATAAAAAACTTGCAGGATCACATAGCTCCTAAAAAAAATCAGACAAATTAGATAAAGACTCACTAGCTCTACAAGTTACAGCCATTAAAATACAAGGCACTTGGAGATTATTAGGACAAGAAAGCATAACTTTTCTAGGCAAATTGAGATAAAGAGTTAGTTGAAACTTTCCAGTAGGAAAGTTAAGATTAACAAAGATTCCTACTTCTCTCCCTCACCATAAGATAAATGGCAAATAAGTCACTGCACAAGACAAACTTCCGATATTCCTCAAAAAAACAGAGCTAAGATGTACTATAGAGCAGCATGTGTTTATGACAATATGGATATAAACTTGGCTTTCATGCCTGATGTAGGATGTATAAGAGAACTGTGTCTCCTAAAACTCACCACGGGCTCTACAACATATCCTTTAATTATGAAAGGTTTTCTTTTCAAATATTTTCACAGCATATTTACTAGGATGAAAAATAAAAATTCAAGACTAAGTGTTTCTCCCATCTCCAATATTCTAATAAGAAAATAGGATAAATGGGAAGCAAATCTTATGCTGCCCGAAGTTCTGATTTCCCACATGCCAAATACCTACACATCATTAGGAATGTTTTATCTGCACTTTTGCTAAACACCTCTAGCAGCTGAAGGCATGAAGGCAGCCACAGCACTTCCTATACCTTGCAGCCTGGAGACAGCAAAAGCCACTCAACAAGACAATGGTTTGAAGCAATGATCCACTTCGACTCAAGCCCAGATTCTGAAAAAACATCACACACTTACAAAGCCTACAGGTGCCGTGGTTGTGTTTTTCCAATATTAAAGCAGGTTTTGGACATCTACTTCAGAGACTGTAGCCACTATACATGCAGACAGGTTAGAAGCCAGAATTTGCCACTAATTTTGCCATTTTTAGATAAATAGTAAGAGGCAAAACAAATGGTCAGAGGAAGGCAATGACAAGGACAGTTACTGAATTTTTCCTGCTACTTAGCAATGGGCCTTTTCTGTCTACTTGGTTGCAATTATGGTTCTGACATTAGAAGGGCAAATAAGGAATAAGGTATGTAAACAAAGTAATTTTACTAAATGGAGAGATTCTTGCATAATCAGGAAGCACCAAAACACAGTCCAACCTCTTTGCATTCCATCTGTGTTGTCAGATCACTCTAAGTACACTTAATTCAGACTAGAACTACATGATTTCCACCAAAAGCATAGAGCATTTGTCATGGGTGAACAATAGAGAAGCAGCTATAAGTGTGATATCAAATATATTTTGAACCAGACTGGACATTTTCCTCAAATAGATGCTCTGGTTCTAAGAGGAATTGATATTGGAAGTCCTTTATATAATACTGCTCAGGAGACCAGGATAAGGAACAGGTTCCCTCTTCTGATCTTTCAATCTCAAGTTATCAGCGCTTCTGCAAGACTTGCTAGAATTTTAGGCGGTTACCTAGGATACCTTTACCTTTAGGATTCAGCCTGGTGGTTCAGGCAGCCTTGAGCCCTGGGTAATAAAATTTGTCACACAGGTAGTGCAGAAAGTAGTGGAACATTTTAAACAGGACACAAGTGCTTAGGATAATACTCTGCTCCCAGAAAGAACATCTCCATTTTATCATCATGTTGATTTTCTCCCCCTTTTACTGACTGTGCTGTAAAAGGCATTTTCTACTGATTTGTGACAGAACAGAAGAGAAAAATTCATGAGTAAAGGAAGAGAGTCAAACTAAATGGCTTCCCTATTCCTTAGGAGACAATATCTTTCTATCACTCAGCAAGCTATTTTCCATTATCTCTACCACAGTAATGCAGAGGTTTTTTTACTCCTTGCAAAACATATGCATCATTTATATATAACCTCAGTTGTTTATCTTTTACTAACAAGATTCCCTCCAAGTCCCCATTTATTCTGGGATTCATGAAACTTTCATGTCATTCTTTCTTGTCCAGAATGACATCCATTACCTTTCTGTATCAAAGTGGCAAAGAAGGAGCTATGTAGGAGTGGTTTCCCCCCACTCCAGAATTTGCTTTCAAGACACATCCTACTCAGACATTTTTTAAATAGTCCATTAGAAATTTGTAATTACACTTTTTTTGCCTTTTCTGAGAGCTTTTTCCTCTCAAGTTTCACTCACCCTTAAAAAAACGATTTAAGTTTTGACCCAAGCTTGCTTTCATATCTTACAAACACCGTTCTTCTCCCATGCTCTCTTTTTGCAAGGAATGGACAGAGTCTGGACTTTGTTCCAATTTCCACCTCTGGAACAGAGGTAATATGTCAACTGATATCATAAAAAACATTCTAGCTTCGTATGAAGAGTTAACACATTCCCTACTACTAACAGAAGCACAAGACACATGCGTACAATCTTGGTGTGATACCTTTGAAAGCCAAAAAAGCAACTGCAGCCCTTCTCTAGCTATGCTTTATGGTTTAAGAGATCCTTACTTGGATATCACAGCAGAAGCATGCAAAGTTGTAGGTGTAACAGTCACATTTAAGATCTGTCCTTCCTTAGATGAAGATTTTGCCAAAAAAGCATTTAAATTTCAGCTTGTAAACAAATATACATGCTGTTTCCATTTTCACAGAAGTTACCTGTATAGGGAAAAAAACAGGTTTGAATGTCTTCTCCCAAACACATCTCTTCTCCCTTTTAACAGCCCAGGGTGGCAAGCTCCAGAGTATGCTTTGTTCAGTGCCAGGCACTCCCCATGGCAGATGGGGAATGTTTAAAAGGCATAGCCTGACACATGTAGCATCTCAGTAGATTATCTACAAGCCCAGCAAGCTTTATTTCAGAAACTTGAAAAGCAGGAATTGCTATTTTCAGAAACTCTTGATGGACCTTTCTTTGCCATCTGCCTTTTGGCATCTATATTATCATGAGAACACATTATAGCGATAGTGTCCACAATATAATTACATGCTGCACAAAGAGTTGTAGGAATTTAGTTGTTCATTATTTCATTAACTTCCAAGTCCTTCTGCAGTCTAAGAGCCCAGTTCATGGATCCCTTTCCTGTATGGCAGTAAGCTCATTTTAAGACCATCATTTCATAGTTACAGTTGGAAGAAAGTTGAAAGAAACAAAATAGACTTATTTTGCCATTTTCTTGTCCAGAATCTCAGGTTATAACATGAAAAATGAAGAGTTGCAGGATTTTTTAACCAGCTTAAAAACTTTCTAGTCAGTTTTCACCACTTGCTTTTTACTCAGTCATTTTCCATAACATTTAAAGCATTGAGCACATATTCCTGCAGAACTCTGGTAACCTCCTCCATTGTGGGTACTGATATCTTGTGAATTTTGTTTAGTTTACTTTCAACAAGTTACAATGCAGATTTTAAAGTAGTAAATAACTTCCCACCAATTAGCTTTCCCCTGCTCACTATATCCTACCTTTCTACCTGCTGATTCTACTTTTGTTTAAACACTATAATCTATAGTTCAATAATTTTGTATTCCCTTTGAAAGCCTTTAATCAAGCATTCCTAATGTAGACACTTAAATGCCTTATTGCTTCCTTTTTGGAAGCAGAGGGCTGGCTGCTTATGTCCTTTTTCCAGTAAAAAACAGCCTATTTTTCCAATTCCAGTAAGAACAGTCTGAACTTATTAAATTTTAAAAACCTACCTAAAAACAGAACATCACAAAAAGATAGGAGACAGTAAATTAAAGGCAGCTATGGGTGCACAATGAAGAGAAGAGAATCAAGTTTAAACGACCTCCCTACACCTTGATGCTGACTTCTCACAAGCTTACTGTATAAACCTACTGTTTTTATGTAGAAACCTACTGGTTCTGACAGGTTTTCTTGCAGTATCTCTGGCTGCAATATTTGGAAAATTGATGCTGCCATCTGCACTTTCTCAGAAGAGGCTGGTGGGCTTGACTGCTTCTAGTAAAAAGAAGAATTCATCATTTTATCCCTGTAACACTACGAACATCATAAGAGAATCAACCTCTAGCCCTTGACCATCCCACTTAGCTCCTGCTGCTTTCCTGAAGCAGGGACACAGAGCATTCCTGGTGTCACAGTGAAAGATCACCCAGAAACCCATTAGCATTACAAAGTTAAGTCCAAAGATCTTCTCACTGCCCAAGTGTGTCAAATTTCCCATGCTTCCCTGAATTTGTAAAATAAAGATCAACCCAAAAGGCAACCTAAATTGCTCCCCCCAGACCAATCCAAAAGGCAATCAAAACTGCTGACCACACGTGATAGGACACTGTTGGCATTGGAAGCCGGTTCCTCCTTTGAGGAAACAGAAACATCATACTATGTGTCAAGTAGTCAAGGGAACACTTCTCACCATCATGCAGACACACAAAGAGCCACACACACCCCAAATAGCTCCCCAGAATATGGTACCATCCAGGGAAAGAAAATACACAGAAACAGCAATTAGTTCCCTAGATACCATCTTTACCAGATATTTGCCAGATGCCAATTCCTTCTTTAAGCAAGCATATTAACCCTTGCAAGAGACAAAGCTAATATTATAGGATTTATATAGTCTGAACCTGCCCAGGGCAGAAGGCCTTTGTGTAAACCTCCTCCTAGATTAGCCAAGCAGGCTGATAACCACACTGCTATTGAGTCACAAAAAGAAGGGAGAGATGTTTGGGACTGTTTCTTGTTTTGCTTTTAAAATGAGGGTACCTTAGGGGTGACTAAAATGCTTTGGGAAAGGGCAGCTTTCTTCCTAGTTGTTACTGATAAAAGCTGACACTTGGCAGGTAGGAGATGAAGTCTGACAGTCAGAGCCTAGGAAGAGCTGCATCTTTGATGAAAGTGCAAACTTGTACTGAGTGACAACAATAATCAGTCAGAAGAGGGTACATATTGCACCTTATCAAACCAGTGTTGTACTGGCTCCACAGAGAGCCTCTAAAATAAAGATATCCAGAGCACTAAGGTTAATAGCTCAAAAAATTACTGATGGCAATTAAAACAACTTGTAGCATACAATTACCTTCTATAAAAAGTGCATCATCACTGCCTGTGTTAAGACACAACTTAAGTTTAGAAGAACATATAGACAACACCAGGCAGCTAAGTATCTCTGATAAAAATACTTCAGCTCTTATAGCAGTAGCTATAGAGGTGCTGGTGGCAGAGAACAGCCACCTGCTAAGGATAAATCTTAAGGATATCTTATGCACTGGGTATGTTAATATAGCACAGAAAAAAAGGAAACACATTAGATTTGTGTTAGAGAATAAAAGATGAAGTAAATAGAAAATAAAGAGAAAGGAAGGAAGTAAATACAGGTTGGACAAAGGAGATAAGATGAGCTTAGGACACTAAAAAGTATAAAGTTGGAGACTTCAGTAATTGCACATCTCTCCTGAAAAGTTCAGCTGTTTCCTTTTCTGCAGTTGTAATGATCACCTCCTGATCAGATATTTATTACAGTAATTTAGTAATTTAATTTTCTTGTCTTAAAGACAAGTCTTACTTGACAAAAATCAGAGCCTCAGAAAGAAAATTTACCTAAGCTGGGAGCCAAAAAGCAATAGCAATACTTACCAGCACATTTCCTGTTCACTGAAGCAACAGGAGTATAATGCATCTCCTTGTTATTGTCTCTTATTTTGTTGTGTTATAATCTCACCAGATTTATTCTGTTCAACTGTAATTGCCAGACACCATCTTTCAGTAGACCTGCTCCTATAGAAAGGTGTTTGAAAGTAAGAGAGAAAATAGAGAAGTATATGCTGTACTGAGAGGATGATTTAAATGCAAAGATCACAGCTGTGTAGGTAAGTCCCCAGGTTTCTATGCCTTTATTAACTAAGTTAAGCAACTATTCCTAAAATAAAGTGTTTATTCATACTCTCAAAGTCTGTCAACTGTCCTTCTATCGCACAATAAGGCACATTATGCTTCTGGAGAAGCCATTTATTTAAAAACCATCTTTATGGAAGAAAACTAGAGGAGCACTTGGAGGTATTTTCCAGAGCAGCTTTTTCACATAGCCTGAACCAAGGAGAAATGTAGAATCTTTTTGCACACTGTTCTTTCTCCTACCAAAGGAGAGCTTTCCTAGCATGCTGCACTCACCTTCCTAGTACTGTACTAATCCTCTTAAAACTTCTTCACAGAGTACACAGAACAGCCAACCTAGCCCAGAGCAGCCCAAAAGTCTCTGCAGCTGCAGGGTCCTCCCAACCTGGCACAAGCTTGTCTGCTTGCCAGCTACTAGCCCATTGCTCTGTGCCTAGCAAACACCTCTGGGAGACAGCTCCCATCTACAGCTGCGCCTCAAAAGCTGCCTTGGTCTTCTCAAGGACTCCTTGTGCCTTCTGATGCCCCTTGATCTCCCATTTCCTACTATTTCACTCCAATAAGGATCACTTTAAGAAATAAGATTGGAGACACAGCATTGTCTTCTGCCTTTTTAAAGTTCCTATCAACATTACTGCACTGTCTGGATTTTGTCAGTTTGCTGCCATTTTTCCACCTTCGCCCCCACCTCCCTCCCAACTTGACTGTAGTAAGCAACTTATCTTTGCTTCAACTGCCTTCAAGACCTCCCCATCTCTTTACTCTTTTGCAAAACAGCAAATTCCTCATCTTACCACAGTAGCAGGGAAATACAGTACAGAGCAACAACAGCTTTCCTCTGAGTCCAGTTTTCAGTCTCTAGTTAGAAACTTCTCTATGCTGAGTGCACACTAATCACTCACTGGATATCAACACTTCACTGCTTTATAGCATCTACAGATCAATTAGGAGCCTGCACAATCTCAAGTTTCACCCAAACACGCTCAGTTATTCATGAGAGCACAAGCAGTAAGTTGAGTCCCTTTGAAAAATCATGGCCTTTAACTCTCCATTTGGCAGGCATTACAATCAAACTGATGTTCTGTTATCTCAAAAAAAAAAAAAAACTTTTAAAGCTCTTCTTACACAGTAGGCATTGTCCAAAGTTCAGCTGAAAAGCTGCTAAACTGAAGCACCTCCCACATAAGAGCAAGAATACCTGCCTCTTGCATTTCATTTCTAAGTTTGCATTATTCTTGTGCTAGAGTAAGCTCAAAAAAGTTAATTTCTTATTGTGCAAAGAGATGGTGATAGAGGCACTGGTGAACAAGTTACATGTAGTAAGCAGGATGTATATACAAACATGACCATTTTAAAGCTATATCCAGAGATGTAACTGTAAAATTTGCTCCCCCAAATTAACCTGTAGTAGTTTTGCTGTTTGAAATGCATGACATCAGCATTACAATTGCATGATCCTAGATCCTGGTGCTTAATGCATTAAGATAAATTAACATGGCTATTTATGGATTGTTAGTGCCATGTGAGCAGGTGTTACGAATACAACCACTACCCTACTGCTTTTGCAAGTGACTGTATCACTTCCTCTTACTCATGGGAAAAGCTGGTGTATTGCCCAGTGGATTCACAATCTAGGAGATAATGATTTAGTCAAATAAGGACAAGGAGCTCTGCAGTAAGTTTGAGGTCCATATTAAATGCAAACAGTTCTTATGACAATTCAGGAAAGAAAGCAAGCAGAAATATTGCAAGGTTTTCATTGCCATCCTCCCATCTCTCAGCCAGGCTGCTGCAACAGTTAGAGGACTGAATTAGTAATAAAATATAAAGATGGTTCAGTAGCAGAACAAGGCAACTTTTGAACTCACAATGTTTTTTTTATTCCTTGCTGGTCTGCTATGAAAACAGCTTTTCCATGTACAACAGGCAGAAGCCCTCTCACACCTTTAAGATAACCAAACTTATGAAATCCCATTACCTAAATTCCCTTAGTTATCTATAAAACAAACCCCTGCAACATCAGGTCACTCTCTATGCTCATGGGGCTAAAAACTGGAATTCACCTTGCCCAAGCACAATGACCCTTTCAAAGACTCACCACAGAGAGTACTGGCTTAAAAAAAGATGCTTGTGTAAATACCAAGAAAGTCCCATTTTTCCTTGATACCTGCTATTTCTTCCTTTTGATTTGGTCAGTGAAAACAAGAGGAAGTATAACACTAACAATGTGAAAGCTAAAGCATGGCATGCAATCAGTTACAATGGCTAGAAACAGTAATTCTTAATTATGTAGTATATCTCAATGACATTAAGTATATTTCTGTAAGTAAGACAGGCCAAAAATCAAAAGCGTAGGTTGCTGGAAATAGACATTTTTCTTCCCCATAAGGGCTTTCCAAATTACAGTAAAGATGAAACAAATGCACACTTAATAAATGATCAACCTGCAGAATTCATATAAAGTATATTACTACATCTACATTTAAGCTATCAAGTAGAATTGGAGGAACAATAGCCCAGAGTTTTTCATCATTGGCAACGGCCTATCTGTTAAATTGTGCATGGCAACATAACAACTGTTCATAACAACTGTTCCAGATTAACATATTTCACTGACTTCTACTGGGCTCTTGCATAACAGGTAGACTTAAAAATAATGCAGATCTCCATTTTTTTCCCTTAAGAATTGGGAAGTTTATCCTGGCTAAGTGGAATATGGTTTCCTCTTGCCTTTCTCTGACTTCCTGGTGCTAAAGGTCATCCCATTATAAAAAAATCAATGCAATTACAGTCAGAAGTGACTTCTACTTTCTGAGTGATAGAGCTCAGAAAATCAAGTTCACACAGACCAAAGCCTATGATACATAGCAGGATATAGATATTGCATGAAGAATCAGTTAAGGCATTCAGCCATGAGGCTGTTACCAAAGAGAAATTAAGCAGCAGGGCAAGAGAGACAAAGACATATTGTAGGATCAGATTTGAAAAGAAATAGAAAGCTAACGAAGCAGAGACTGAAGAAAATCTTTTCACTACTGTGGTGCTGCTTAAATATCATTTTGAACATAGCAGCCATTCGCCTATTTAAGTGCTGGATAACAGTCACCACATTAAGCCAAAAGAAAAAGTATTCCAGCATTTCTTAGATGCTGGACGCTGTTCATCCAAGGACTTCTGACTTGCAAAGACATTCTTCGAACCCTAAGCCCAAGGGAGCTTAGAGGCATCCCGGGGTTCAGCAGTCAGTTCTTGGCTTTGGTAGAACCCCGTCTGCTCTGGTGGGTGCTTTGAGAAAAGTGAGATTTCTCAGACACATGCACCTATTTACTCTTGCTGGGAAGGTGCCCTCTGACCAGGCACCCAGTCTACTAAATATTTGACTCAACCATTTGTCAAAACTAGGAGAGAAAAGAATGAGCAAAGGGGACAAGGAACAATTAACCAAGTTAATTGTCCTCTTCTGCCCCCTGCAGCTGTCAAATCCCAGGCTCCAAATAGATTTATGCTCAAGCAGTTCTGAGTACCTAGGGAAACCCCTCCTTCTGTAGAAGATGCTCAGATGCATTTAAACAGTTTCTCCTGTTGGTCTTTTAAAAAAAATAGAAATTAGAAAGCCAAGCCAATTCAATCAAATAGTTTATTCTGTTTTTTCATTATCTTCATTAAATGTTATTTCTCACTAATGAATTACAAGATACAATTATCTCTAAAACAGAGAAGGAAGTACTTTCATTTTTATTTTGGTGGGGTGGGTGTGGGAAGGGGGCAGTGGGGACCATGCCCAAGAATCTTAGTTCTGCACTGGGTGAAGGGTAAGAAATGACAGAATGAGCCACATTCTCCAGCATTTTGAAGGGTAATAGCTAGGTATACTGCTCTGCAACATCTTTCAGAATGCCCCCCAGGTACAGTGACACCAAAAAACATCTCTTCAGTGATAAATTAGACTGGACACAGCATGAGGCAACACTCTGGTACAAATAAACTCCCCAAGGGAAAAAACAAACACCATAACAGGGATAGAGTTTAAGTCTAGGAGTGGGCTTCCCAAACTATACATCTTTGGTCCAACCTCTAACAGTAGCAGCGAATACAAGTGTTTGACTGCTCAGACTTCTACATGCTGCATTTAAGTCACATGTACTGTATTATAGTCCCTACTTTTATCCAGGACTTCCACAACACTTTGCAGAGAGCTCCAGAGCTTAAGGAAAACATCAATATCATTTGAATAAACTCTGACTACATCAGTTTTTATATAATACAGAAAGGGTTACTTCATATGCAGAGAGTATCATGAGTTGCAAAGTCTCATACAGGGGCTGCTCCCCTGTGCTCTCTGCCCAGAGCAGCATTTTCCAACACCAAAGAAGTCCCATCTAATGGGGAGACAGGATTTGATCTGTTGCACTATAGTTCCAAGCAAGTTCCAGGTACAAGGCTTTCAGACTTCAAATTACAGGGAAAAAGATGCTTTTAGCTAAAATGAAAGTGACACATCTTAAGTATTATAGGCCTGACCTTCCTTCCACTGCAGTAGCTTCACCAGTATTTTTCTGTAGCCTCTTTGTTTCCTACAGAAGGGAGTTAACACTAGTACAGACCAGTTTGCTGCTTCATGAAATTTTGCAGTCTTTAGCATTGAGTAACATATTGCATACACACACACACAATTGGAGTAGTTGTGAATTGTTCAACATACTTAAGATGCTATGGACCCAAGTTACCCTCACCTGAGCAAAACTTGCTATTTGCCTTCTGCTACAGTCAACAGGCAGCAGTTTACAGGGCCCCTGAACCAGTACATTGCTGTCTGTTGGGGATGTGCTTTCCTCTGCCCATAGTGGCTTCCAGGGCTTTATCAGGAAGCCTCCCAGTTGTTCTGCTGGAACTCAAATTAGCTCCTATGCACAGTTCAGATAGCTGTGAGAACCAAGATTGGTGCTCAAGTTCCAGGGGTCCTGCTAGCTACTGAACTCCCCCCTCCCTCCAGCCTAGCAGGACCTGATGTTTTTCCTCCTCCTGATATCACCGTAGGGCAGATCTCATGCTACCTGTAAGGATGCTTAGAGTTTACATAGCAATTCCCAAACTGGGAACCACAGCCTCAAACATACAATGAGAGATGAAAGAAGGGAAAGGACTACTGAAAATGGAGCAGGGTTTTACTTCTTGCCCAGAGCCACAGTCCTGCCATCCTCCCTTTCCCCAGTTACACACCCATTGCTGCTGCAGGACATCCCAGGCTCTACAATAGCAAAGCCCAGACCTAAGGTCCTTTTGCAGTGGGATTAAAAGTTCAGTATTAAGCAGCAAGCAACCCTTTCACCCTCTGAGATGTGAGAAGGGCTCTCCCAAACAAGTACAGGTAGATAAAATGATCTAATATTTTGTTGAATTGCACCACTGAGGTTGCCTGCAACACTTTTTTTTTTTTGAACACAGTGTGCATCTGAAAGCAATGCTGGAAAGCCTGTAAAACACAGGTTGGGATAACCAATAAAACACCAATAATTTAGATAGTCTGAGATGCAGTTTGTCCTGGATGGTTTCTTCAGTACATTAGATCAGCATTTTATTTGTTCCCTTCCTTAGCTGTTCTGAAACAAAGCGAAGTAACTTAGAGAGCTGTAACAATAATATATAAAAAGGCATCTTGCTTCCCTGGAGATATTACAGCACTCTGTAGCGTCAGTACGTGCTCTATGTCCGTACTAATATACTAGACACAGATCAACAATTACGAGTTTTACTTTGAGGGAAACTGCAAGATTTTTCTCAAACTGTCCTGATCTGAAACCAGAGGTTATATCAAGTCATTTTAAGAGTCACTTTAAACATCTACTAATTCTAAGATAAATACTTAATTCCTTAAATAACAGATAATTGAGAAGTTCCTGTTTAAACCATCCAGTGGATTTTTTTATCATAGAGAATGTAATATCTACCATCATTTTCACCATTTTCTCTGGCAGATGCAATACAGGGAATTGCTTAGGAAAAAAGTCATCTGTCATTGGTATCATGCCAACACCAAAGACAAACCGCTCTGAAAAGTGCCTGTTGCACTTGGAAAAAGGCAAAGACAAAAACAAGGAAATAATTATTCCTGTATTAACCAAGTCCAATTATTAGACTAAGTGATCTGTGAATTGAATCGCCCTATGAATGCCCACTTGTGCTTACAATAGAATTTGTAATGTAGGAACATGTTTGCTGAGCCCTTCCCCTCTTATTAGGAAAGACTGTGCATACTTTTGATGCTTTACAAAAGGATAAATAGTAATAGAGCCACATTGCTTCCAATCCTTATTAGGGTAGAGAAAGCAGGGATGTAAACAGCCCCCCACCCAGGTCCTGTCACCTGACCGGTGGCTACACAGGAGGTGGCCACATGTGAGCCACTGGTGCATGGGGTAAAGGGAAAGAGGGGCAGGGGAAAGCACATCTAGAACCAGGTTTTTAAAAAGTAATTAGCCTACCTAGCCTGACTAGGTAGTTACTTTCTACTGATTAAATGTATTTGCAGAAAGGCTGAATTAGATGAATCTAATAACCCAAATTAAAGAATGAGCATTCAGAAACAGATCAGGAGTGAAAATGCTAAGTCCCATCCATGATCACTCAGAGGGCTCTGAGAAGCCTACATAAGCATCAATATCCTTTGATTATATTTTCCAACAACTGCTAAAATGGTGGTGAGGAAATAGGCACTAGCCACTTTTACAGTGAAATCAATAGTGATGTGTAATATTATCATATTACACAGCAAATAGCTAGAGCCCTTACACTTCCTATGCAAGCACAGAAAAATATTTTTCTTGTAGAGTACATACTAACAGAAGGCATTTCCTTAAGAGTAGGGTTTGCACAGGTTTTATATATGTATTTAGCTGTCTTTTCAGACACATCTTGAATTATTTTAAATTGAAGTCCACGAGGACACCATACTTGGATAAAATGGAAGCGTTTTGTACCAGTTATATTAAAACAGTCAGTTTAGGAAAGAGCTTGGTATCTTTCCAAAAATGAAAGTTCAAATAGTCCCCCTCCCCCCTTTTTTTTTTAAAATAGCATTTGCTGCAGAAAGGTCTCAGCAGAATACATTTCAGCTAGTTCTTGCTTCAAGGCTCCTTTCTAGTTCCCAATGAACAATCAAGGTTGAGGCCACCAACATGGCCACAGGAGCTATTACACTGTACCAGTAGCTTCAAATGTTTGAATGTGAGAACTGTCAGACTTCAGAAATCCTTGCTGTCCATTTTTTTTTCCTCCTGGACACACAGGATGGGAATTTTATGTAATAGGTTGTTCTCAGAAAGCCACCTGTACCTTTTCTAGAAGCTTATTTGCAGACAGAGCCCAAAATGAAAGAAAGCTTATTCAGACACTTGAACAAAACCAGACTCAAGTAAAATCTCTAAACCGTAGAAGCACGTTACAAAACACAGGATTTTTAACTCTAAACATTTTAATCATACCACAAGCCTACTCAGAAACATTTACTGGAGTCCAAGTTCAGCTTGGATACCAACCTGACGCAGCTCATTAGCCATTTAATATATTAGAAGCACTTGCCTTCTTCCCAGTTAGGGCTGTAACATGCTTTTGCTGGAGATAAGTTTGCAATATACTCGCTTTTAGACATGCTAAAAAGTGACAGAGTCATGAGTAAGGTGAATATTTTACTATAGCTACTCATGAACAATCCAATTGGAGGCATTTACCAGAAATATGTAAGGCTGCAAGCTAATTCTACATCCTTATTATTAGTTTCATATTGTTTCATCCTTCAGTCACAGTTGCCATTTAACAAAGGCAGAGTACCAGAGCAAGCAGAAGGCATTTGTGGGCTCTGAAAAGCTGGGAGTGGTGGGGAAATACGCAACATGTTTCCCAAATAAACTAATATTTGTAAAAAAAATTACATGCCCCAAAATTACAAGTAACATGCTACAAAGTTGATCATGGGGATTTGATTAAGGGATATGGGTGCATAAAGAATAGCTCTGTACAGGAATAGTACAACCAAATCCAATTTAAACTACAAACAAATAATAAGTTCCACCTTCCACTAGGAAAGATAAAAGAGTCCCTTTAAGTGATACATGCCAATAAAGCATAATAAGTGCAGAGAAACCACAGCAATCCAGTAGAGAACAGGCATGCAGACAGAAGGGATTATTTTGGTGTTCGTGTGCAGAGTAACCCTGTACTGAGGCATTCTCAAGACAGGTCTCCCCACACCAGCGCTGCTCTGGGGAGTCCAAGCCATCACTGGCCACACACCTTGTTGTAACGCAGAAGCGGGGGTGGAAGGAGTAAACTCTGCTGCCTGCCACCTTCAGTTTTCAGAAATTAATTTTGCTATACCAATTGCAGAAATACTATGCTGGGAGAGCTAGACTTAGCTAATATATAAGGTGCATTTTAGTACTGTGATCAAGTATGTATTCACTGTGCAAATACCAGGAACACCTACATATCAAGAGCTATATTCCAGATTTCAACAACTCAGAGCTGTGAAGTCTTTTTTTAGCTACTTCAATTGGACAGCTGCCTAGAAAGAAAACTTTCAAGCATCCCAAACTTTGATGTGTCATTGCATCATGAGAGGTAACAGCTCTAAGTAGAAAGACTGGTATGTTTGTAAACCATTAGTGACAAGTGTGATCAAAGTCTTTAAAAAAAAGACAGAGTTGTAATAATTCATTCCAACTCAAGTATTGCCACCTCTTCCAGATCTGTTCACTTTGAATCACAATGAACCTCAAATTGCTGCAAGCTCATGACACTTCGGAGGAATGTCTCCCTGGGCAGCCTCTGATAAAGCAAGTGTTTTACAGTTGCTTCTAGTTTTTGAATGTTCCTGAGGTGTCTGGAAAAAAATGGAGAGACTAAACTGTGCCCCAAGGTAATCCACTGTTCTCTTCCTACAACATCTGATTGACAAGGGCTAAACCACCCCTGGTGTCCCCCTGTTCCTGAGGGCATCCTTGCAAGCTGTCTCCAGCCCTTCTCATACAGTTACATCTCCTGCCTGCTCCATAGCACCTTCCAGCTTTCTCTGGTCTCCTGGGAACACCCAATACATCTCCTGGATAAGGAAGCCTTCCCAATACCTTGGTGGTCATCTTAAACTTAATTCAAGCTGCATTTGCAAATCAATTTGGTTTCACATTGGGAACCAATTCAACTGTGAAGTGGTTTCTGTATCAAGGTCTTTATTTACCATCAGTGAGCCTGTCTACTCAGTAAGATGTTTCACCACAGACCCAGCTTTGTTTCCCCCCACAGAGATTTGGCAAGAATATGAAACAGTATGAACAATGACTTGCTAGAAATTTAAAAGGAAAAGCACCACTTTTTTATTAAGCCTGCAACTCCAGCAGTGGTAAAGATGCCACAGCATAGAAAGGAGCAGCAATAAGACCGCACTCAAAAGAGTGAGGTTGGCCTTTAAGCATGCCTAGACACCAGCAGCCACAGTTTTCAGCTCATGACAGCTGCTCAAAGTTAATCTAAATACATCTGTTCACACCTTCTGTAGGCTGTTCAAATTCAGACCGTAAAAATCACTTTGTGTGCCAAGTAGTGCTATGCACATATGAAGTCATGAAAAAAATAGCAGCTGGCAGGAGTCATGCAAAAAAGGGAACCACATCAGGAGCTGGGTACACCCTCCCCTCAGCAGGGGCATGTGCCAGGTTCACCAGATGCCTGGTCACTTTAGCATCTATCCAGGCATGACTTCCAGAGTGGCAGCCTGCCACTCTGCTCTCAGCTCCTTCTCAAACCTTACAGTGGAATTACATTTTCCCGCAGTATAGGATAAAACTCTCCTCAGGTTTCATCCCAGTTTTCCACAGAAGTTTCCTCACAAGATATTTCAAAAATTTGAGCATAGTAGGCAATAAAACTGAGGGGGAGAAGTGTCAGGGTGGGGGGGAAGAAGTGGTGGCATATCCCTCATCTTATTTTCATCATATATAAACAAGGATGAGCCAGCCACATAAGAGGTAAGGACCTGCCAGTAAAAGACTGAACTGGAGGGAGCTCTAACTGACCTGAATCCAGAAGAGGAAGCAGCAGAGGAATGGTGGTGCCAGCCTGCACAGGCAACACAGGCATCATCTCACTGGTGCCAGAGAAGCAGTTCCCTAGGCTATTTATTACCATTCACCAAGGACAGATCATCCCTCCTTCCCCCTGACAGCATGTAAGCACTTAACTGTGAGCTTTCCCTAGCCCTTGTTGTGGAGATCTGCTGTTTAATACTGCTTAAGGGGTTTGAGCTAAATTAACTCCTAACACTACTCAGCCCTTTCAGTAGTTCAATTGTGGGCATAGTAGTTGCTTTCAAGTCCAGTTTTTTGCACTACTAAAATTGTACTTGCTCACTTGCCACAGAGCAGGGATGTTGCAAAATTGTTTTGCGTAACTTCATTTTTAATCTCTCAACTTATCTTTTTCCTTCCAAACATACAACCCAGCATGGCCTTTGCTGCAAAAAAAAAGCCCTCAAATGTTTTCTTTGCATCTTCTGACTTGTAACAGTGAATAGCTAGACACAATATGATTGTTCCAAAACCTTTGGAGTCTCAAGTCAGATCCAGCTACTTCAAAGCACTGAAAAGTGTGTTTAACAGGTCCAGTTAAGCAAAACTGTTCCTCCTTTCCTGTCTTACAGGACTGAAAGCTTGCACATAACTCAATGCCATATTTAGAAGAGCTGGAGAGAAACCTCAAAAATATCAGAACTAAGTTCATCACCCACAAAAGCCTCTCAGGAGTGGAATGGACAAGTCAGAACCAAACCCACCTCTTGGAGGGGAAGAGCAATTGAGTAAAAGCAGTTACACAGCATGAATGAAGTCTCAGCTTCAAAGGGATAGCCCTGCTGGTTTATCCCTGCCTTTCCTTAAGGGGCTCTCCAGGGGACCTGACAGTTCTACAGTTTCTCCCCTTGCTCAGGGCTTTTAAGGTTCTGCCCACCTCATTAAGACTCTATCAGAGCACTAGATGCCTTTAAAGATTTTTGTTTTAAGCCTTCCACTTCACACACTGGGCTGGAAGTTTTTATTATATCCAGCCTTTGATAGTTAGGAGATGTGAGTACAGAGATACAGCCTTGCTTTCTCTACAGGGAGAAAGCATTTAAACAGACTTAGGAAAGAAAATAACATTCACCATAAGCAAGCAGTCCTGCTCAGCAGTTTAGCCACAGCCTCCTAACAAGGTTCTTTCCATGCCCTACTTCCTTATGAATCTTATAAGTTACCTTGTGTGTATCCTGTTTACAATTCTTGCTTTCTTTTCCCACAGGTAAAGCAAAGCTTTAAGGATTATTCTGTCAGTTCTAAAACAACTTCAAGATGGGCTTGCTTTTCTTCCACTGAAAGAAATTGATACGAGTATTACATGTCTTAACAACTGTGTCACATAATGCAGTTAAGCCACTACAGCTACCACATACAAGGGAGCACCCTTTCTGCTGCCCCGTCAAAATAGTGTTGAGTCCCTTCCTCAGGTATTCTCAACCCACTTACTCCAAGAACTGCCTAGAATTGAGGGTCAGCATACCTTAGAGTCACATAGACATAGGAGAGAACATCTTTATTCCTGCTGAAGTCCCCTTGTTATTAAATTTGAAAGAAGTTTTGCCATAGCAGTACAGAGTCCAAAGGAAAGCCTATGCCAGCCTTCCCAGAGCAGACTGATGTTTAATGCAGCAAAATAAATAACTGCTACACTCCCTCAGCATGCAATTCATCTCCTTGATGCTAGTAATTTGATAGTTGTCTTACCCGAAGATTTCATTCGGGTTGCTTCTCTGACCCACAGAAAGAGAAAGAAGTCTCTGGAGAACAATCTGGTCCACCCTAAGTTCTCATGGAGGTGTCTCCTGGCCTCCATTAACTATAGATCTAAAAGATGACCTTAGGCTATATACCTACATAGAAGATTGCAATATTCCACATTTCTGGATACTGGACTTAATGTAAATTGCACTATTAACATGAATGATAATTAAAACAAGTAGCTTGCTTTATACAGTTACTTCTGATTTCATTCATACAATAGTGTTAGTGGGTATAATTCCAATAAAACCATCATTAAAGAAAAACTCTAAAAAAGTAAAAGGCTATCACATCAGAAAAATCACATCTGTAAGGGATGACAATAAATTATTTCTCTATAGTTATCTATTGTCATGCTGCTAATGCAAAATTGTGAGTCCTCCACTTTTCTGAGCACCTAATGAACCTGATTTGTTTCAGACTGCAGCCTACAGTTCTACACAATTTTATGCCACAACACTGAATGTCAAGTGCCACTCCTAATACTCCCTCTGTTTCTAAAACACTGTGTGGCACAGCCTTTGGGAAACAGGAAGCTACTAACAACCAAAGTACTTCATTGTTTCATTACAATATTCTTATTTACATAAGGGCCCTCTTTGTCATATTGGATCAGTCTGACCAAAACAAAATTTGCATTTAAATAGTATTACTATAAATTCAGGTACTTGATGTCAATTATTTTTATACTTATTCCCATGCATAACAGGCAGGAAAGAGCTCTCTGCTCAGAGAGCAGAAGATAAGTCTGAGAATACACAGAGAGATTTCTCAAATTGCAACTTTAAAAAGTTCCCCAGGGATCACATACTTTTTCCACCTTTGCAACACCTGGTAGTTGAAGCAGAGAACAGACTCTGAATGTATTTTAGTCCTGTAATGAAGGGCACTGCTTACAGATAACATCACTGAGTACAGGTGTCACAGGCCAGAAACTGTGACACCAGTGAACAAGGGCTTTGGGTCATCACATCCTCATATCAGGCCAACTATCATACCCGTCACCATAGAGCAAATTAAACACAATCTCTGAGAGGAAGAAAATCTGTGTTCAAGACAAACTTCATTGCAAGGAAAGGTTGTCGCTTTAAAAGCAGAAAAAATTGACTGTTGTCAAAGGACTTGCTCTAGTACCTTTTCCAAGTAGTCTGCTGCAGAAAGACCCAGGTTGCAATTTGGAGCAAAGATGCAAGAAAAGGGGCACTGACATCCAACACCAGGCAGGAGTGGTAAGAGCAGCAAGGAGAGCAGCAGCAACTGGAGCAAGGACTCATGCCCAGCAGCTGAAACCTGGAGTGTATCCACAGGGCAGCTCTCTGCTTTCAGGCATTTCAGGGTGAAAATACCTTTCAAACGCTAACTTTCAGCAAGTTAATAACCCTGCACCTACATTTTGTTATGGGAAGGAAATACATTAAGGCTTTCTGTCCTCTCAAAAGTAGAGTATGAAGATGGAATTACTAAATCATTTTTAGACGTTCTGAAATACAGCAGGAATCATTATTGGGATGAAAAACGGGGCTACAGTAACAAGCTTCTATTTGCTTTCCCCACACTCCACTGCCTCTCTCATCCATAAAGTGGGACAGAAACATGTCATTGGGGTACATCTTATATATACTAATTTCATGTGGAAACTAAAACTTAATTCCAAGAGATGGCAGAAGTTGTAAAACTGTTCTCAGAGGATCAAAGCAGAGCATAAAGCCTTGAAAAATGCATGAGCACAGTTGAACTGCTTCACAGAGCAGCATTTCTCAAAGCACAAGCTGTGAAGCACTGCAAGATGCTGATTCAAGACACCTCTCAGAGGAGGGTGCCAGCTTCATTCCTTCAAGGCAAGGCTGAGCACAGCAGCACCCATGCACATCCCCCAGGGAAGGAAAGCAAGCTGCTCCAGCTGCCAGTGCTCCTCCTCAGCATGCATTTTAAACAGAGAGGATCAATATCTCCAAGGTCTTTGGGGTGGGGAGAGGACAGGGTACATGCAGGCTTGACCCAAATGGCCCAACACATACAGCTGTCAGGGCCTTCCCTTGTGCAGCCCCAGCATTATGTGAGCATGTTTGCTGAATCAAGTTAATGATTGTTGTTCAAATACTCCCCTGCTCAGAGAAGAAAGTCTTGTGACACTTAATTAAAATGCAGCTCTCCCACTCCTGCCACCGAGCTAGCAGCATATATTGCATTCCATTTCCCAGTTTTCCAAGAATTAGAATAAGGATATTTTCAAAACAAGATACAAAAATTTCACAACTGAAACCACAGCCAAGAGTAAATTGTTTCCAAAGATCAATCAAAATTAACATTTACATTTCTGTGAGCAGTTTTCTTTAAATAAAGATTTTATGAAGTTACAGAAAAGTCACATTCACAAGACTTAGTCCTCAGATGAACTGGAAAGGGTTGAGAGGAAAACATGGTAATAGATCTTCCAGCCACTTTCCCTAGCCCAAAGTCCCCAAGACAATAAGAAATACCATAAGGCAGGTCTAGCTTGTGCCAGGTATTGTGGAGTTCCTACATCAGTGGGTTCACTGGGATGCACTAGATTTCTGCCCCAACTTCCTGCTGTGCCAAAGACCCTGTAAAAAGCACCAGGTTGTTCAACATGTCTCTTGCCAGGGAACCAGCTGAACTGTTATTGCAGCTTCTGAGAGTCAGTTCAGGTCAGCTACACTTTACTAGGCAGCCAAAAAAAAATGAAACCCAAGCAGAGTACCCTGCCACAGAGCTATTCCTGCTTAGCTTTGTAGCAATATGTATGTATCTTCTCATTTTTAAGTAGCAACAGGATCAATTCTAAGCTGTGCAACCCATCAGATTATCACACAGCCCAGACACAAAGGACAAGCTGACAGAATGGGTCATTGCTCAGACATAAGGCTTTGCTTCTGTAGTCCCTAAACCATCCTGATAGGAAAGAGATCCAGGATAACAGCCCTGGACACCCTTATTCCATCTTTACCTTATAAAGGACCAGGAATCAGGCTCCAGATGACTGGAAGCAAAGAAACTACCCATCCCCAGTGCAAGTGATGCTTAGGTAGAAAAATACTCTGCTCCATTTGTTACTCATTTATAGAGCACTATAAAGCCTTTCATCTCAAGCATGGCATTTACTGTGTTGAACAAAGAAAGAATATTTCTTCATGAAATTAACTGAACAGCTTTATACATATAACTATTGTGGCAAAATTAATTTTTCCAAAGAGGCAACTAGCACAGCATTCAAGGAAACATCATTAAAACATGCTTTAAAAAAAAAAAAACTTGATATGTTTTACCTTAGCAGGAAGTCAGTCATCCAGACACCAAATGACAAAGTCTTCAAACAATAAGTTACAGCAGTGTAGAGTGCTGAAGTGCTTTGCAGAACACATTCCTATATAGGAAGTTATCCTCATGCTCAAAGAGGTAGTAAATGAGGATGTTGTTTCTCCTCACTGCCCCTAAAGTTAGGGGCACCAAAAGTCTTTTGCTCCATGCAACAAGCTCCAACAGAAAGACTTCCACCAGTTTCAGACTGTCACTGTCAGAAAAACATTCCAGAAGCTTCTACTTTATTTCCACAATACACTGCTTAAGGGACACTATACATCAAGCCAGTCACGAGCCTCAGCTGCTGAGTTGGGCTAAAGCCCTTGCCAGGGCTTTAACTGTGCTTTTACCTGCAGCTTTGGCACAATCTTCTGGGGGGCCCTACCCTATCATGCTGCACACTGACTACTTCCACAGCATCATTCAAGCTTTATCCTACAAGACACTGTTCATATCCAAAAGATCCAGATGGAAAAAAAATATATAGCTCCTCAGGACCAACTACTACACTCTAGGACACATTACAAGACAGCTAAAAAAATCTGCTGCTGCCTTTTTCTACCTCAGTAGCTCAAGCCTGAGAGCATTACACACTTCCACAGGTATCCTGGTGTTCATTTACATGCCTACATTTCTAGGTTTAGCTCTGCCTTCTATTTGGTATTGCACCTTAAAACTTGAGGTAGAAAAGTTGGACTAGAAAACAGCTTACATTACAGGAGACTGCTTATTGCACATTTTATATATCTAATGTGTACAAGAAGGCAGGGCAAGGGAGGAATGCTTCTAGAGCAGAGAACACAACAAACCACAGGTGCAGCTCTTGAAGCTGCTTGATTATGAAATAAGGCCTACAAGTAAGATTTGTTACTGCTTTTCAGATTTTCATATTTCTAGAAGTTGACAGAGACATCAAGAACTTACACATGTGCATACTTTCCATGATACCATTCAAAATAGAAGTCCCTTTGAATACAAATGGGCTAGTTAATCTCTTTTCTTATAGAGAAAGCACGCAATACTCTAACAACAACAATTCAGGCTCACTTAAGACATATGTAAAGTGTTACCAACAATTGTTGAATAAGATTTAAAGGCTGCTAGTGAGAATACTGAAGTTTGTTTCTGTACAAGTGCAAGTCTGTGGCAGTTTCACAACACTAGCTTCTCCAAAAGCTAAGGTCAAGAGTGCATATTAAATCTTGTTGCCTTGGTTCAAAACAGCTTCAGTAAGTCTTTTATGGATGCTCTAATTTCTCAGGCACCATACAGCTCAGCTATCCAGTCACTTAAACTTGTACACTTTGTACCAAAGCCAAAATGGCCACTTACCACTGCAGAGCAAACCTCAAACAGTCCTATGACCTAGTGAGAACTACAATAAAAGGAATACTGTTATCTCCTTTGTACCAAGCCAGTTTTACAAGGAATTTGCAAGGCATGTCTCTTCCAACTGATCTATTAATAAGCAGAGGAAGATGCAATCTGGCTTTCCTCCTCAAGTTGTTTCAAACTAATGTACTTTTCAGTTCTGAAAAAATGCAACAGTGATTTTTTTCCCTGCTGAGATACAAAATTCAGTTACAAGCAGTTGGTTTTGAATCAATTCCATATTCTTATACTGTTCAGAATGAAGCAATTCACTATTAACTCCACTGTATTTCACATCAGAAAGAGTGATCAGATCCCACAAAAAAAATCACACACATTAAGAATAATTTCTAGCAGCCTGTTTCTCCATGGATGAATCACTTGAAGACATCTACACAAAACCATTATCTACCACCCCCTCCCCTCTAGACAGAGGCCTCAGCTGTTTTTTTTTTTCATAGATCTGTGAAGCACCTTTGAATTTATCCTCAGGGAGGTCAAGTGCCTGACCCTTGGCTTCAGACACTCAACTTTGTAGTAGTGTAAGACATCACACAACCATGAGTACTTCCATCCTACAGAGGGCAGAACACTGCACTAAAAACACCAATGACACTTTATAAAGTCTCCATAAAGCACACAGGTTTCAGGCTGATGGAAAACAAACCCTCAGCTCTAACTTGTTTTCCCGCAGAAATATCTTTGACCTGCCCAAGGAAGTCAGTGGAGACACATCTAAGTTTTAGACAAACACCTCATGCTAGTCTGCATGACCCTACAGACATGAACTTTGAATATCCATAATTGGGAATAATTAGTAATATTTTATAACCCTTTAAATTTAATTCACTTCTGCTCTCACTCCTCCTGCTTTTCTTTTATGTCCTTAATGTCTAAAGGACATTTAGTTCACAGGGGATGAAGAAACTTAATGTTCTTCAGTTCTATTTGAAAATCATCTGTCCTTTTCATTTCTTTTCACCTTATATCACTATCAATTATGTCAATTTTCTATTCCATTAAGTCACTTCTATTTTATGATCTTCCATGTTTTTGCTCTTTCCCCCTGCTTGACTGTTGCTGTATTATTGAAAAAATACCACATCTTGCCTTTAACATCTCAGTCACCACAAGCTGCCAAAAATACTTCACTGAAGCACACAAGAGAATTTTTGCCCACAGTTTCCACCTACAGTTGACAAATCTCTAGTAAACATATTTGAAAGAGCTGCTAAAACAAAGTCAATGAGGTCCAGGCCATACAGCTTTCATATACAGAAATAATCTTTTCTTCTTGAAGAGCACCACATCATTCATGAGCTTGTGATTGGGCCTCTGTCTTCACAGATCAGGCGCATGCCTCTAGAGATAGTGTATGCCTAGCTACAGGCTTTATATCGGTGAAAGAGCCATTGCAAGACCCCATTCCACCAACCCTTGCTGTATCTTGGTAGCCTGTACCAAGGAGGAATATGCACTGGGAACAGTCGAGGAAAGTGTGCCTCAGAAAAACACCACACCTCACTGCAAGAAGGTAGCCCTCTGCCTGGCTCCATATGACTGAGAGGTTGGGCTGCTACTAAGTCACATTAAACTTGCCCTCTAAATTCCTCTTTAAATACTTACTTCCATTTCAAGCCACATAACTGCTCAAAGGGACTTCATTTTTACAACTTATGCCTCAATGCACTACAGAAACACCAAAGTTGTTGGAGATGGGAAAGCATCAATATTAATTAGCAAAAACTGCATTAGAAAACAGAGGCAAGTTAGAGCTTCCACAGCAACAGCTAAAAAGGTGATTAGTTATTTACTGCTATTAAAAAATTGTTTCTGTGGTGACAGAAATAACTACCAGCTGTGATTTCTCAAAAAAATACTTCATAAGAGCATATAGTGGACTGACAGGCTATCAAAGCTTCTTACAGGGTTTCCTAGGAAGTATTCTCACTGCTCTTCCCTCTGCAGCAAGTCCTGCTGCCTCCCAGTCCTAGTTTTAATGGGCCACCTGTCCTTTTGACTCCTTACCAGAAGGAGAGGTGCTGCCTCAGAGTAAGCCCTTAATGAAACCTGCACAGCACCTGGGGGACTAAACTCCAGATGGAAGTAGTTTACTTTTCAGGGTTTGGCTCTGCTATTGTTATTTTAGACTTGCTTCCTTCCCCACTTGCATCACTTGGGCTTTAGCACCCTCAGGGCCCAGGGTTCCAGCTACCTCCCCCTCCACACTCACACCCAGGTGCTGCTCCTTCCCAAGGACAGAGCTGCAGTTTTTCCAGAAAAAAAGAGTTCTACAGTTAAAGTAACACTAAGAGAGAGAGAAAAGCTTTCCCAAGTTTTCCAGGGCAAACCAAGGGGCCAAGACAATTGCAAGACAGCACTGTGTCAAAAGTACTAATGAACCTGAAGTGCATTTTTACATGACAAATGTAGTTTGGTAGGAGAGTACCAGAAGTTCCACATGCAGCTGCATGTTACTGTCCCCCCTCCTTGTGCTGAGCCTAGTGAACTTGTGGCTACAAGCCTGACAATTAGATCATTGATTAGACTGATCTAATCCCAGAAAAACAAGTTCTGATTTCCAATCAGGTCAACTATTTGAGCTTCTAAGACCACATGCTTACACCTGGTGCTACAAGTTTGAACAATACACTTAATACAACTTAGAGGGGCATTTATGCTAACAGGATCATGCCCCGAGGCTTGATGCAGCTGCAAGCACTTGACATTTCCCATTTGGCTTGGGTCACTATGACATTGCATCAAGCTCAGGCCAGCCAGTGTTCATTACCAAGAGGTACTTCAACATTTGACAGCTGTGGCAGCTTTGAGCACAGAACCACCAGCTCCAAAATGCTGTTTTTGAGTGTTGGAATAGAAAGTCCACAGCAGTTTCCCAACATGGAAAGACAAATCTGACAGCACAGGAGCCAAAAGGCTTCCACACTTATTTATAAAGAAAGCCCAAACTGTGTTTGAATAAAGTATTACAGAGACAATTAGGTCACGATAAATATACATTAAGATATTTCCTGAAAAATAGCAACATGCATGCAACTACTTCTACACTGGTGTGTAAATAGCCTATTAGCAGACTGCAGGAACAAACTCCTTAAGACTGCTTATTTTAAAACCATGCTAGAAGACAAGTAGAGCCTGGGAAGAACCCAAATATTCCCAGAATCCTCTAGATCAGTTTTAATCATCAGCAGAAAGCTGGTCACTAGCTACTCAAATCTTATAGGATGTGGGTTCTAGCTCAACATAAGGCTAGCCACTGCTAGACAGTATTTGAAAGAAAAGTGGCCTGAGAAATTGTACCTTCAAGGAACAGTATACTGCAAAAGTTCTCTACTTAGATCACTTGCCTTCTAAAAAGCCTCACACAACCACACTGCCTCTTGAAATGACCACTTCAGGTAAGAAACCTCATTACCCAAGTGTTTCTGATGACACTTCCACTTCAGCATTTGGGGAAAGTGTGCTAAGAGAGACATCCCATGAACCTCAGAAGTGTTCTAGTTCAAAAATCAGAGTGAATCATCAAGTTCTCTTCCTCACTTTAGTACTGGGGCTGAACTATAGGAAAGATTTGAGAACAGTCTCTCCCATTACAGGAAAAAAGTGATAGAGAAAAAAGCCTCTTAAGTGTTTAAACTTCAGCTTTAGGATCTTGTGGAAGCTAAAACTGCAGTTCGTCTAAGGGAGGAGACTCTCCTTCCTTGTACATACATCTGAGCACCCCTAGCACATACTTTATAGTTATGTTGCTGACTTGGGACCAAAACATACCTTATGAGCACTGAAGGACTAAACCAAGCATGGTTCTATTTACCATCCCCACCTTTGAAGAGGGATTCCCATAGTCAGTTGCTTCACTTGCCTACCTGATAGGTTAGTGAAGTACTTAATGAAATCTTCTTTGAATTTGTTGCTATTTTCACAGAACAGGAAGACTGAGAAGCTCAATAACTCCCTTTTCCTTGAAGGCAGACCTTAGAGGAACTTGCTGCAGTCTCCTCAGACCCAGAGGAGGGAAGGGAACCAGTCCTGGTAGCTGAAAAGAACCCAAACTAAAGAACAGCTGGCTATCTTGAGGGCAGGTAGGGAAACACTGTGTCTACTCAGAGGAACACAAGCTGTTTAGAGACCAAGGTGCAGGACCTGCCAGGCTACAGGAACAGGGAATGTTGGACACAGCTAAGAAGCAGAAGCAGTTTCTACACTGCAAGAGATCAGTGCCAATCATCACAGCAACAGACAGGTCCTAAAGACCAAGATACAGACAACTCAAGAAATGTGATGAAATTAGGGATTTAAAGTCAATACCAGAGGCAAGACATCAGCAGCCTGGCTTGTATCATTTGGGCTGACAGTGAGGCAGAACAGGGTATAAATCCATGGTATGATTTCAATTCTAGAACACTGCTCTGAAGACACATCTCATCATGAGAAGTGAGGCTATTTCATATACCAGGATTACAAACACTGCACAGGCATTGATCAGACACAAGAACATTTTGTCAAGTACTCCATCAGTGCACAGACTTGTCTTGTGCAGAAAAAAATCCTTTTAAAATAGGAACACCTGACTCAGTTTTTTTTTCCCCCCCCAAGCCAGGTTTTTCTTTTCCCTTCAGATGTGACATGTCTTTCACATAAAAACTCACCATCAAAGCATGACTTCTTTCATAAGATGACTTTCTGTGCAAGCTTAAGTCAGTGTTTCCTGCTGGGAAATGTGGATGTACTTTCTCACATTTGGCCCCAAGGCCCAGCTAATCTTGTTTATCACTCCAATTCCAGCAGCTGCAGTTAGACCTAGTTTCATGTTAGGAAAGCAAAAGACACCTGGAAAGAAAGCATCCCTGGCCACTACACTGCAGTCTCTCAGCATCTGCTGGAAGTGCTGCAGAGAAACACTCCTGTCCCACAGCCTCCCAGATAGCTGCATTAGTAAGCAGCTACCTTGGCTGGTTGATTCTTATAAGCAGGGTAAGTGGCCTCAGGACTTGTACAGCCTGAACAAGTGTGTAGCCTTCTCTGTTGCCACAGAGTTCGGAAGAAGAAATAAAGTTTAACTGAATTAAATAAGCTTAAAACAAGTTTCAGGATTAGGAGACAGTATGGAATACAGCATCTGAAGTATTGAATATACAAAAGCTAAAGTGAACTAGTTTCCTCCAAAAGCTACATGGAAACAATTTCACAGGGATTTATAAATAGCCAAAAACTACTCCTAGCTTAGAATGTTCCCTTGCCCATGCTAAAGAGAGGCTGGGATTTGCTCAAGATAAATCATTAGCCTTCCTCACAGTCACTTAGGCCACTGCTGCTATCAAGATTCACTGCTAGAAAGATCCTGGCTATGGCTATTTTGTCCAAAACAAAGCATGATGCACACATTTCAGATGCAGTTCCACGACATCAGCAGGAATTTATCCACCTAAAAAGTCACATAATATGAACACAATACAAGAACCTTCACCACCTGGAAGTGTTAATAAGCTTCCAGAAGTCAGTGCTCCCATAGAAGTCATCTTCCAAGTAGTCTTTAGGAGATTGTTTTGGAGATTGAGCTGTACACAGGAGGAAGCAGTGAAGCCAGAGTTGTCAACTAGCCTTCCTTCTCCCTGGCCACCAGGTCCACCACCAAGCTGAAGATGAGACATCTCCATGGAGAAGGATTTTTTTCAAAACATCAAAACTGCCCTCGCTTCTGTATTACCTATAGCCCCATTAGACTCAGCTGTTATGCTAGGACTACATGCCCATCTCAGCACACAGTGAAACCTGACAATTTGGTTACTAAAAAGGGTATATAATTTATCCTGGAATACAGGAGAAAGAGCACTATGGGAATGTGCAAAATTTACAATGAAATATTTATATTAAGTACTTCAGAACCCACCCAGGGGAGCTATTACAAACAGATTAACTCTAAAAATCTTCAGGTGGAAACTTAGTCCCTTGTTAGATACTCTGATATCTAATTAAAGCCACATTGTGTTGCTCTGTGAGCAGCAAAGCTTTTTTTAATGCCCTCTGTAGAGGAAATTTAAGCAGAAAATACTTTCCTGTCAAAAATTTAGGCTGCAAAACAAAGTGCATAAAGTATTACAGCCAAGAATTTTAATTGCTAGGGGTCCAAGAATATTTGTTTTGAAGAACCACTAAAAAAGCTAAATGCTTTCAGCTTGTTCAGAATTTACCCTAAGCCAGTCCTTACACACAATCATGTAATAATTAAGTTTCAGCACTCTACACACAATCCAAGTGCCCTACAATTTTCCCTGTGGATAATTAAGCTTACTTATAGACAAAAATGACAGCTGTGGATATAAATGCAATACTTCAGTATTAAGTTTATTATCAGCAGGCAGAAGGGTAATTAGTTAATGGGCATGCAGGCATTTTAAAAATTGCCAAAGCATTAGTTATTCTTTCTATGTTAAACTGCTCTAATACACAGCTTCTGCCTATAGTACATCTAAAGATTTATTTTCATTCAGGTATTGTTTAATAGAATTGAAGATTGGGCTTAGAAATTAGCTGTCAGACAGGGGATTAGTAATGACTGTTATCCTAGTGCATTTTCTTGAGAAGCAAATCCCATACTCTTGAGGAATCACTCAAAAGAACTGCAGTTCAGAATCACTAATACTATCTGGCAAATGCACTAATTTGCCTACTTTTACACTGATTTCCTAAGCAGATCTAATCCTTAAGGTGCACCTAAACATATGAATTTTTTTTTTTAAAAGAGTATGGAAGATATGCTACAAGATTTTTATTTATGATTTACAACACTGGCCAAATTCTTCATGAAGGTTAATACCAAGGGAATTTTAGTTTCATATGGAGACAGAGCACACAGATGATGGGTAGCAAAGTTTCAACCAGGGTTAGATTCTCTTACAGTCCAGCACTGTAGAGGCTGTTTTTCTACTTTCCCCCATTAAGTAACATATGCTTTGGGAGATCTCTGTCTTGCCTGGGAAACCAGGAAGGAAGCCTCACAAAGCAAAAAAGTTACAAGGCCAAACTCTAGGCACCACCCAGAGTCAACAGGAAGAGACCAGGTGTTCCAGGTAGGCACAAACAAAAACAGTAACTGTGTGCTACTCCAAGCAGAAGGAGGACTGCTGGCATCATGCAAACTCTAACATGCTGCCTAGCTTGTCTCTTGACATCCTCAGGGAACAGCAGTTTCATTCCCCAGACTTTCAGCAGCTTCATTTCACCCAACACCTTCCAGTGGGTTGGGTCCACTGCAGGCCAGATCCTCCAAAGTCTTGAAGATGCCACACACAAGCATCAAGGCTGGGATGACCATAGGAATCACTTCAAAGAAAGATGAAATCCAGACTTTTTAGAGAAGTAGCATGGATCTCTAGAAGCCGCAGTAAAATTTTTATTACAAGAAAAGTTGGCTTTCAGTGGCATAGCAGCAGAGGAAGACAGTAACTGGCAGGTACTGTACTATCCAGCTACCAAAGCACAACATCCCCACCAACTGAGCAAGGACAGAGCTAGTATTCAAGGCAAGCTGCTATAGCCATTCTCCACATTCTGCATAGCCACCAACCTGGTTTGCACACACAACCTTACAAAAGCTTCATTTTCTCCTTCAGGGGTTAAGTATACTCTTGCATCATTTGCAGTGCAAGATATTGATCAGGTATATAAACATCTGTACTGATTCATACTTGCTAAAGACTTTACCATCATTGCTTAATTCATGCTTGCACTAATTACAATAATGCATGCAGATAGAGCTGACACTGTAAGCAACTCTAGATTGAAAGCTTTAAGCTATCCATCATACTGCTAAAATATGCAGGTATTTTCCTCTGTAGTAGAGTAGCTCCTTTCTAATTAAGGAGTGAGACATTACTGCACCTCAGAGAAAATTTCAAGACAATTTTCTTAGCTTTCTACATTTTCAATTTGTGATTGCTGCAAGAAGTTTAACATCAGCTGTAATTCTATGTACCTTCCTGGAAGTCCTCAAGGGAGGCCATACTACCTCTTTCGCATAGGTAAACCATTACACTATTTGCTTGCTATGAACATCAAGATGTAGAATAAACATGAAGTAGAATATGATTAAGAACCCTTACTAAAAATAAAAAAGCATTTCTCTTGAGGAAGTTACTCAGAGTCAAAATATTTTTGATAGAAATCAATGATTTCATTGGCCAAGTAGCTCCCTAATAACAACTAAAAGATGAACAAACAAAACAACACACACACAAAAAACAAACAAAAAAAATCTATAAAACAGAAGACAAGGGAGCAAGCAGAGACTGCTAACAGGGGAATACAATGGAACTACACATTAAGCAACCTCACCAGTGCACATGAAATGCAAAGAAACCAGGACTCTAAAGAGAGCCCTAGAGCCTCAACAAGCATAGTTAATAGATAGGTGCACTTTCTAGGGGAAATCATCTTAGCATAGGAGAAAAAAACACTGGTCCCCTCTTTTCAGCAGGGTAATAATCACACTGTATAGCATCTTACCAACAATTCTTATACATCTATATAAACAGCTCCAAAACCAACACTCCCAGGGGACCTCAGCAGTAAGATTTAGCTGCTTGCTTCCTCCAGGAGAGAGAACAAGCTAGCTGCAGAAGCTCTACACAATTGTCTGGTCAATACTCTGATATTCGCATCAAGGTATTTCAGAATCATTTAGGCAACTTATCTTATACATATGTCCAGAAACCCATAGCTACTAAGAACATTCAGGCTTAGTGTTTTCCCTTAATTCCCTAAATCCCACCACTCTCACAATTTTACCTTACCTTTTTCTTGTGCACAATAACACCAAACACTTTCTTCAAGTGAACCTGGTTTCACATGGAGCACATTCTTCTGCCCAAAAAGATCTAAAAGAAAAACCAACAGCTATTCTACCAAGGGGCAAAACAAACCTCCCTTCCTCTCTTAAAGGCCCTACTGGCTTTTTAAGTCAGGAGCACACTTTCACCTGGAGCCAGTGATTCGGGTGCACCTAATTTTTCAGGTGAGAGGAAAGAACTAATCAAGATTGTGAACAGCTGGAAGTGCATTGTGGCACCTTGATGAAACCTGTGTCTCATTACAGAGCTATGGACCAAGTGCACTGGAAGGTGTCCTTGGGAGAAAAAGGCTGGTTCCAGCCCAAATATAGTAATATAAAGCCCAAATATAATAATGTTAGTAATACTATAGCAATAGAATCCTAAAGACTACAAACTGTTTTTGTTAATCTTTTCTCATCCAGGTTCTGCCTATTCAACTCTCTTTTTCAGTTAACCTCCTCTTTAAGTTTTCCATATGCTTACAGAGAAGCTTTCCTCTGTCTCTTTCAGTTTCACGTGTTTTTTCCTTGTGATTATCTACCCAAGTCACTAAAGGTTTCATCTTTGTCTCCAAGCCAAAATTAATTACTTCATGTTTTACCCAGAAATTTTTTTTTTTTTGCCTAATTAAAATATACACAGAAGAAACTAGAAAGTAATTTTATTGATGCTTTCTGCTAAATAGTATTTTGTTTTCTGGATATTATCTGCAAATGTGCAGTTCACTTAAGAACTATAACACATTTAAAAATTAATATGAAGTGCTTAATTCTGTAGTAAAATGAACTGACAGCAGTGCCATCATTTATAAGGAAAGGCATAAAATACTATGCATCACTCAAGGAATGTAGTTTCTTTTTTGTCATTATTGCTGCAGAATTTAAATACAGTGCATTGTTCTGATGACACAGTAGAAATGCATCAGGTTTCCTGCAGATCACCTGAGTTGCTCTAGATAATTTAACACTCACTGGATAAATCTATAGCCACAGTGGGCTTCTGTGCAACCAGCCAAACTATAAATAATGGACCTCAATGTACCTGAGCTTTGCGGCATTTGAAATACAGCTGAAGACTCAAATCTTTCAAACTGACTCTACTTCTATGAAAGGCTTACAGGAGAACATGGGATATCGTATTCCACACACCATTGATTATAGTCACTTTGTCAAACAAATGTCTTTTTCCTGCATGAGGAGGATTGGCCTCACGCGGCCACACATTCGTCATCTTTAAACTTTACTGAAATGCCCTCAGCTGTAAAAGCCACAATGCGTGGCAGGTTTTTTAAGGATGCCAGTGCAATGAAGACAAATCTCTGTGCTCCAGCAGCAGCGCACGTTTCCGTTCCAGTGTTTTCGTGCTTTGGAAAGTGTACTTCAATAAAATGGGACTAGTTTCAACTGGCGAATTACTAGTCTCTGCCTGGTATCAAACTATAGGGGATCATGTTTGTCCCTCTCGGCTTTATAGACCAGCTTTCTTGAATCAAGTCTTCCTCAAGAGCTGTTCCATCTGGTCACTAAAAGTTTTCTTGTAAGTGTTGAAACTCCTTGCTAGATAAGGAAAGTTGAGGTATATACACAATGATCCCAGACACAGGAGCCCTGTTTGTATGTAAAGTCCATGTATCTCTCAAATTTCAATCTATTCCCCAGAAAGGGGGCAAAAGCAAATTTTAAGCCAAGCTCAGTGTGAACCAGAGGCTCAGCTACAAAAAGCAAAGGAATGCTATGGAAACTCAATAGGTTGCATGCACAGATATCTGCATCCACAGATACTTTATTCTGAACATACTAAGTAGGCATATATTAAAATCATTGCACCTGGAATTTCATACTGAAGTCATAAAAGTTAAGTTCTTTTTTAAAAATCTTTTGGTGGCAATTGCCCCTGCTGCTATTGAAACAGCACCGGGATGGATTTGACCCTTTAACTATAAGGGCCAAATCTTCAGTCACCATTTCTATTCATGTTTTTCTTTACTTTTTCTTCTTCTTTTTTTTTTTTCTATTTTTATTTTTATTAAAGGAATCTAAAAATCATTTCCTTTTTCCTCTCTCAGTAGAGCGTGAAATTGTTTTAAAAAGTAATTAGCACAGTGTACGGCAAGTAGGAATTAGTATAACAATTGATATCACAAACTGATTAGCAGCCCATCATAAAATGAATTTTGAAACAAATCACATAAATCTTTGTAAGGGATTGAGCCCAAAGAGGCAGAGAAACCTACAGCAGAGATTAAGTATGAGTTTCTGACATATTAACTCATATGTAGCAATCTACTGTAACTAAATTTATGGCATACATTACCTTTCTTTATTATAAAATAGCCTGTGATGACAAAGATACACAGTCCAATGTGTACCTGTAATTTTCCTCTTCTATTAAAAAAAAAAAAAAAAAGAATAAAAGAAGATGCTCAAAGAGTGATCCAACAGACATGGGCAGACATCAAGCAGACTTGTTTTTTTTTCCCCACAAATGCAGTGATTTGAAACCAAAGAGAAGCTCTTTACCATCTAAGGAAAACAGCACAAGTCACTATTCAGTGCAGGGCAAGCGGGGACCTTGTCAGATATGTGCTGTTTCGGCATTAATTATGACATGGAAGAGAAAGCTGCATATTTGACGTATGGTGTTTCATTAACAAAGAAATGAAGTTTTAGTGTGCAAGAAAAAGCAAATGTGTTTTCCCTCCTTTAATTCTGCTTATTTCATTTTATCCCAGCTCCCAGCTTCTAGAAACATCATCATTTTGCTCTGCCTGTGTCATTTTTTAATTAACTTGCTGCTCTTCTAAAGTTTCCAAATTAAAAAAAAAAAAAAAAAAAAAAAAAAAAAAAGCTTCTTTGACTATTTCCTTTTCTTCTCTTTAAACTTCAGATATTCTAAAGACAGCCCATTCTTTGCAGGTATTAGAGGCATTTCCACTTAACCAGTATATGCTGAGCCTTTAGCCCGCAGATGGGCCTGGTCAGGGTCAATAAAGCCCTAAAACTCCTGCCACAGTGTGACACTTGCCATCACTCAAAAAGTGACATTTTGAGCTGATACCAGTTTAAAAGGTACTAATGAATTACCCTCAGCTTTATGATCTCAGCAGCTCTTCTGAGATCCTACTCGTAAACACTTCCTGGGCTGAAACTTTCTTCATAATTTGCTTTTTCATGTGTATTGGTAGAAAATAAGCTAGCTCATCAGTTACCTAGCTAGTAACTCACAGAAGTACAGAGTCTTCATCTCTTATCATTAATGCTGTTTGTGAGTGGACTGGATTATTGTTCATAAGTGCTTTTGGGTTGATTAGCTCTTGCAGGAAATTTTGAGCTGTTCACATCAATTCACACTAATTTGGAGATCTTAAATTGTGAGGCATCAGAGTTTAGGGTACACAGAAATGTTTGTTTCTGTTGTATTTTATATTCTATGCGTCATTTACATGGCTATCTCTGAGCCCTACTTGGAAAGCAAAGCATATTTCAAAGTATCTGAGTCCCACAGCTAAGGCACGATTAGATCAGGGGCATCTTTAAAGTTTTCTCTTAGAACAAGAAGGTCGATCCAAATTATGTCAATTTTCCTTTGGTTTTTATTAGTTTTTTGAATCAAACACTTTAAGATTCTTTAGATTCTTTAAAGTTTAATTCTTTAAGCCTGGAAAAGCATTTTACTTATTCAGCTATGTCAAACAAAGCTGGGGAACATTCCCTTTGATTTCCTAGTGTATGTTTGGAAATGAAAAAGTCCCCAGTGTGTCAATATGCAAAACAGAGTATCTGCATTTTCAAAATGGAAATTTTGTGAACAAGGTAACACCCATTCTGGTGTCTGTCAGGCATATACAGGCATATACTTGTAAGCATCAGGAGTGTATGGGAAGGATGTGGCAATTTTATAGAACATTTTGCAAATCTAGAATAAAATATGCAAAATATCAAATATTATTCAATTCTAATTCTGCCATTCTGCTACAAAATACAGAAGATATCAGCTATAGGACTGATTTCTACTGTTCATCCGAGCGTGCTTACTTATCTCAAATTTTCCATCAGTGTTTTGATGGAGAAAAATCACATCTAATATGGTGGTATGAACACTGTAAGATTTCCCAGCAGAGAGCTGTACCAAGCAATACGTTTCAATTCTGTTATGAAGAAATACTTGGATTTGCACAAATCAACAATTCACTGTTTTTAAAAGCCCTGTTTAGGGCCTGCCAACTGTGATCCATCCATTGGCTAGTGTATGTTCCTGCTCCTATTACTAACAAACTAGACTTTCTAGAAGTAGCAGAAAGAAACAATTTCATTTTAAAATTCTCAGATGACAGAAGATCGATATGAAAGCTGCAGGAAAACAAGCCACTTCCAAGAATTAGTTCAAAATACACCATTCTTACCAGCTATTAAAACAAATGTGTTTCAGTGTGGAGATGAAAGCCCATGATTTTTGCAGGAAGCTTTCCCAAGATTTATTTTGGTAGCTCTGCAGGTTTCCATTTGCTACCATGAGCGGTTCTGAACATAACGTTTCGTGCTGCAGCCGCCTGCGGCAGTGGGACCCTGGGCAAGACTCAGTGTACTCAGTCACATCATCAAAGCAGGCACTATAATTGAATATGCAGTATTAACACTGCACACGAAACAGACGGAGTATTCAATATTAACCAGGACTGCAGGCGTTCCTCAGATTTCATAAAAGCTACAGGAAAGCCACAATAAAATAGCCAAACATTCCCTGTCTCATTCCAAAATCTACAAGAAACATGTCCAAAGTATGTTAGCTGTTATTAATTGCCCCACTGCTTCTTATGCCAGTAATGCTCACAATAGCTGTAGCTTTGCAGATCAGTTCCTACCACAAACACCACCTTTTTGCAGTACATAGACACCATCTGCAGGGCTCCTGAAGAGAATTAGGTCTCTAAGCACTATCAAAGTTAAAAATAGGAGGTTTACTCCTGGGACAAATTCATTTAGCGTACAACCAAAGGGACATGTGTAATTTAAGACACATAATCTGGAGTAGATGATGGGTGGAAAATTTGCTGATGAAAGATAATCATGTAACAATAATTCTCTGATGTGTTTCAGACACATGCATGAGGAGGAAATATTCCTTTGTGCCAGCTGCTTGTGTTCTCAAATCCCTGGAGGCCCTGCCTGTGCTCACTCTTGAGGCTTTGAGATGAACTTCAGCAGTCTAAATATTAGTCAAGCGGGATTTTTATTTCATTAATTTTGGATGGAGCTGGATGTCCCAAAACCTGAGAGACCATCAAGTATTTTACCATTCCCATGCCTGAGATTTCTTTTCAGGGAAAGTCGTTGGTGAGAAATGCTGGGAGAAAGAACTGATTTGCTGCTGTTGTGGAGAGATGATCATTACAGGTAATGCACTTTCTTGCCAGTCCTGGGACCTGTCTTTAGAAATGATTTTTGTATGATCTCTGGGCTCTCTGCTGCAGGTGACACCTGGAAAAAATGTGGACTTTGGAGCCCAGGGCTAGCAGGAATAGCTGAATCACCAGAGAAAACTCAGAGCTGGCCTTATCTTCCCTCAGCTTCAGCCAGTGTTTCAACTGATCAAAAGCCCTTCTAATTCTTTTGAGAGACACAATCTTCATGTTTGTATATGAAAGAGAAAAAAGATAGTCACATTTTCCCAAACAACTGAAGTAGGAAGGTAAAGACCCATTAAAATCTGGGGGGAGCAAAGGGTAGCTGGGCTATCCTTGGAGGAACTTGAGATACCTCCAAATATCAGGCTCGCAGCGCAGGGTACTGTTGAAGAATTTATGATTAGGCAGGGTATTTTCTGTTAATGTGCAATCCTCTCATGCCTGTTTTTCTGTTGGATTTGTTTCTGGGGCAGCTGAGGTGCTTGGAATGATGTATTGTCGAGTGTTGTTCCTGCAGCAACAGAAAACAGGATGCTGTAAAGGAAACAGGCTCCTACAGGGAAACCGCAGCTTCATTACTTTTATTCACATGAGTCTCCCTGTTTCAGTAAATCCCAAACTCCTCTGCTTGCAGTTTTACATGTCTCCAGGAAATTTCATCCAAATATAAAACTGCTCCTTGAGATGGTCTGGTCTCTTTAGCACTGCAGTTGCAGGAATCTCATGGCCACTAGAATAAAGTATTTGTCTTGGTCAGAGTCCTTCCCTCCTTATGCCTCTCTGCTAGCTTTTGCTGCTGAGGATCTTACACTGGTAGCACACTGCTAAATCTGATGGACTTTAAGTTATTCCCATGCAGAGTGGATCTGGCCCCGATCTCTCTTTCTCTGCCTTCTGTTGTGCAGAAATACTCACAAGAGGTATAATAATGAAGGTGGAGCCAACAAGAAAGGTGTTATTGTGCACTTTCTAGAGCTCAGGCTTCGGATCAGGAATAACCATTTCCATAGAGTCCTCCAGGTAACATATCAGGCTTTGAAGAATGATAAAAGATGCCGCGGGAGTAAAGCCCATGTTGAAACAGGCACACGGAGCTCTTGGAGCAAGGCACTAAGTGGTGGAAAATATAATCGAATAGATCCTCCCCTTTTGGTAGCTCAGCTAATAGCTAAGTCTTTATGGTCTTATCCAAAGATCTCTGAAGTAACCAGGATTACTAAAGAAGGTATTTTTGGTAGACCTCGTACTTTGCAGCTATTGGAGTTCATCAATATCATTTCATCTGAAAATATTAATTTTATGGAAACTCTAAGTTTTCCTAGACAGTTATCAGGATGGTCACTTCCACACGCCCTTCGCCATCTCTACCCAGAAGCATCTCTCTCTGATCAGAGACAGCATTCTAGATGATCAAGTGACCTCCGTCTCAGGGTGGATGAAAAATAGCTCAATAACTCCATGTTTTGTAAACATGAAAAGACATTTCTGAGCCACTTCCAGGGATTACAGCAAATCGCACTAAGCTTCACTTACAGCTGGCATAGGGGCTTGCTTTGAGATGATTCTTCAAGGCTAAGTCTGCAATAACCTGGACAGCCTGACACAGACACAACAGCATTACCTTGACAAATGTTCTCCTTAGAGCAGCAAATTACATAATAGCTATATGTAGCAACGGTATTGTGATTCCTCTTTTCAAAACACAGCACCATTTTAATAAATTCTCATTGCTCCTGCCATGTAGAAGATGGTTTTGGCCATAAACTAGAGGGAGAATTTGGGGCATGGAGTCTAAATGATTTATGTGCATACGCTGAAAAAGCAGAATCTGAGTTACAGCCTATGGTGTTGCAGCCAGCCTTTGCATCAAAATACTTAATTCTTCTTTATTGAAAGCCCTCCTGTTGCTTTCTGCCTGGGACTCTGGAGTTTCCAACAGCCAGGTTGCCTCTCTGAGCAGATAAGTGCATTTATTTGTAGTTACAAGTGATGCCATGGTCTTTGCAATAGGAAATTCTATTTATTAGGTCTCAGATAGTCCTGGCAAGAGGTTTCTTTAGAGGCATCCATGCCTACACCTTGTGCTCTCAGCATCTTCTGGCACAAGGCTAACTATGCCCTGGCATTCAGGTCCTCTCTGTAGTGTGAGACATCCTGGTGGAACAACCTTTAAGGGGCCAGAAAATTGAAATTCACTTTAATATATTGGTTTTGTGGAAAGTGCTGCACAGCAGAGGGGAATTCAGGGATGTCACATGCAAAACATGCTCTAAGAAACCAAGGCATAAAGTTCTAATGCACTTGCCTTTGACAATAAGGGCTCAAACAAAGCAATTTATCAACTTCAGCCATTCTCTCTGACTGCTTGGTTTCTCTGAGTAAAATACTGCCAGAAATTCAACATCAGCAGAAGCACAATAAGATCAAATGTTCTTATTGCTGGTAGACCCATGACACCACGACTTTTAGATATTTATCCTAATGATGCATGAAGCATGGGCATCCAAACTTCAGATTTCATTTCAGCATATTGTAGACATTGCGATGGCACCATTTGGCCATGGTTCTGCCAGGGCAGTTGTATTACAGGAACCTAGTAGGATGGTATTATTTTGTCAAACCCTTTAGAGATGCAGAGAGGTAATTTCTCCTCTCTTAAGCAATGTGGGTCTTTCCAAGGTGCTGCAAAGTCTTGCAGGCTGAAGGGACTCACCAGGATGGCTCCCGTGTCACCGCTCTCCACTGGCACATGCCGTGACCCCCTGCAGCTCTGCAGTCTTTCCCCAGGATAACCTTAATTCTGTGCTTAGGGTTAGGCCACCGGCTCAGAACCAGCCATCACAACAGCCTTGCCAGGGTGCATGAGTCCTGGGCACAGACTTGCCATGGCTCTGTTAGGTGCTTTTTAGTTTTCTGTGGAAGCATAAAATTGAGACCTGTCTTGAAACATTCATCAACCTTAGCAAAAAGGTATTTTAAAGTTCCCACAGCAGCAAAAAGTTCCCTGTCCTCCTCCTCGTTCAAATGACAGAACCACAGGCTTGTAATGAAAATGCTGGCACATCTTGAACTGTGGAGAAACAGGAAAAAAATAGAGAATTATTTATTTTAAAAATCTAATGAAAAAAAATAAAGAAAAAGGATTTGCTGAGAAATTCTGATAAAGTATGTGTGTATATATCCTCTTTTATTTTTTTTTAACTGGATGTAAAGCTGCTAATTGAAACAACAACAAGGGTTCAAACCACTACTGAAATTTTAGTTCAGTTCGCTAGAAACCAATCCTGCTTTTCGCAGAAAGTCCTTTTGAGGAGAGCCAAATTATAATCTAGCTGAGTCACCCTCATCACTGTTTTACTATATGTGACATTTCTTTCTTTGCAAACCTCTTTTTTTCTTCCCTGCAGAGGAAAAACAAACATGTAATGTGAGATTGGTGTTTGCTTGGTGCTAATTATGTAGTCTTTCTGTATTAAAAAAAACACAGCTTCCCAAGACTAATAGATCTTGCAGAGGAGGAACACAGAGAAATCTACCTAGTAATTAACTTCGTTTTCACTTAGACAGTCTCATTAGTTTTCCTGTATGAATATTGTGTGCAGGAAAACAACTGTTGTAAAATGAAATACATTAATAAAAGTCAATTTTTCCTTCACAGAAAATTCATTTGTCTTGGGCCATTAAAAAAAAAAAAAAAAATTCATCTTTTCCCCTTCCTCCTTCCTTGGATTTCATGCAGTTTACAAATATGTATACTTGCATGAGCTAATAACAGATTCATTTTAGCCGTGCTGTAACTGAGTTTATGATTTTGCAATGTTTTTCCTATGCATTGTTAGAGATAGCTCTGAGACTCTTGGGAATGATCGCTCCATGCTTTGAACTGCTTTTCGTTTATATCCAGAGTTCATGCAATTCTGTACTAGGACTACTCAAAAGAAGCTCTGCAAGAAACAAAGTAAATTAAAACTCAGCAGGGTTGAAATCATATGTGGTGGAGAAAGGAATTAAAATAAGAAAACTAGTTCCACTTTCACATTTTCAAAAAAGAAAACATTCATGATCTAACTATGAACATAATTCCTAAATGTACTTTTACAACACAGACCTAGTGCCTTGAAATCTTATTGTGTTTGTCAGTTTAAGCATGGCCTACAGAACTAATGTACATTGATTTCTCAAGTCTGTTCCAGTTCCCAAATACAAACTGTATAGAAACAGAATTAGAGAATAATTTAAGTTGGAAGGCACCTCTGGAAATCACTATTGCTCCACTATTCCCCAGAGATTTTTTTTATCAGGAGCTGTGTCTCATTATTAGTAACTAGCTTCTATATAAAATGCCAGTCAGTAGAAGTGAAGAATAGTTAACAGATAACAAATCTCCCATGACTTTTGTCCTTGTGAAAGTTTTGAACATTACAAGATTACTTTGGTATATCTAGCATAACACACACATGCACAAAAACAACCACAATAAAAACTCCTGATGTGTGATATGCTTAAATTTTTTCCTGAGCTGCAGTTATGTTATTAAAAACAATTGATCCAGAGCGATTATAAAAGACACATCTGGAGATGTTCGCCTGGAAAGACAATTGTTCCGGTGCCTTCCTCAGGCTTTTGAATTAGTAAATGAAAATCCCTCCTCCTGTAGGAGAGGAGGAATGGGAGTTAACAACTGATGACTTTCTGTCTTTACTAATTGCCAGTTGCCACTTCGATTAAACTTTTAATGAACCGGAGTCCAAGCCCAGATTCTTCACCTGGGTGCGGTGTGCCGGTTATCCGGCACTCAGCATGTCACTGGCAGACAGTCTCTTCTTAGCTTGTCTCTTTGGGTGAGTCTCCGGTCTTGAAAATCTCTGTGAAACAAGCAGCATCTGTCAGCTCTTCTGTCTAATGAGGTGTCCCCGTCCTCCCAGTCCAGCTCCTCTCTTCCAGCCATTCCTGGTGCCAGCATGCAGTAGTCTGCTTGTACCTGGGCATCCTTCAAAAATGTCCTCGGACTAGGTAGAGGGAAAGCATTTCATTTCATTAACATTTTTTCTCTTTACGTTCCTTACTTTTCTGAAACCCTAACCCGAAATAAAATTTACCCGGGTGGACAGTATTTTCCCAGAGAGAAAAAAAAAACAGGGAGGAAAGGAAGGTTTTGGAAGAAAGGCCCTCAAGATCCTTCATGTCCAGTTCTACTTTTTTTGTAAGGAGGAAAGATACAGTCCAGTCACTCACATTTTTTCCTTCCCAGAAGTTGCACGTGGGTGCTATGTTCTTGTTCACTGAGCTGGTGTCACTTGATGCTGTTTCACATTGTTAAGCAGTTTCTGGATCTTCTCTGATGGATGAGGCAATTCTGTCTTTACATATTTCAGAAGAGCCACAAGAGACTTAATTAATATTTATAAATCATTTAGGATGCTCAGCTGAAAAGGGTGATGATATACAGGCTCTACAAAAACACAAATTTTCAAGTTCTCTGATATTGCAGGGCATGCTAAAGATTCCTTTTTCCCCTTTATTTTCCTACAGCAATTCTGTCCCCTACGAGTTGTACAGAAATAGTTAAAGCCCAGAGGACATCAACACAAGGAATTTAATAATAAGAGGATAAGTGGTTTATGCTGGTAAAGGAAGGCATCGTACGAACAGGAAAACCAACAAAACGTCATCTCCTGTGAATTTGTGTCCTGTGACCTCTAACCACCACCTCGCTGAACATCATCTGGCATCCCTCATAACTTTGGTGGGCACGCGTCGGTGTAAGCAGTAGTTGAATCGATGATGCACCGCACCGAGGGGCAAATGGTCTGGAAAAGAAATTGTCTGGACAAAAAACAGATATCCCACTTGTCTAAAGGACCTTATTTCTTAAACTTTCCAAACACAATCTCCAGTGCAGAGGAGAGCAGGCCAAACCGAGGTTCTCAAGGCCTTTCAATGACTCCTGGCTTTTGCATATGTCTCATTCTTTCAGGTAGCTTTGGGTGCCAGCAAAGAAGAAAAAAATGTTTCTCAAAAAAAAAAAACAAAACGTCCCACCCCGCTGCAGGGAAGCATCAAAAAAATACAACAGGGATCACAGTGACAACAGAGAAGGTGCTGGACAGCCTGGGATCTGTCACAGCCAGTGAACAAAAGCACTAGTTAGATGAACATCATAGCCCGTAGGAAAATATGCCTCCTGGCAAGCTTGTTTATTTTTTCAGGTCTCATCTACCACGCAGAGGGAAATTACAGAGAAAGAGGGTGTTTGTGTGTGTTTCTATCTCCACTCAGCCGTGCCAGCAAAGGGAACTCATCCAAAGCACAGATTTGTCTAATGTGAAATGATTTAATGGCATATGGCATAACTCAGTGAATAACCCGAGGCAATCTCCGAGCACAGAGCACAGCAGTGCTTTATTGTCATCCCTCCCTCCCCGTCCCCAGGCGCGGCTTGGCAAGGAAGGGACCTGGCTTCCCCTGGCTGCTGGTCTCCTGGTGCTTTCGATTCAAAAGCAGCTTTCGCTCCTGATGGGGAACCGAGGGTGATGAAGCAGCTGCTCATAAGACTGAAACTTAGAAATTGTTTTGTTTTGAACTGTGCAATGCCTAAAGCCTCTGCCAGGAGATGATTACAAATGGTTGTGGCCTTGCTCTGTAACAAACTAGGGGTGGCAGAGGCAGAACTCCTGAACCACGGTGCCAGGTCACCCTGCACCATGCTGGCAGTTGTGGCCCCATATTTCCATCCCTTTCCTCTCCCTTTCTACAGCCCCAGCACAGTTCTGATTCTGCCTTGAGCCATTTCTATACTCTGAGCTCACAGAGAAGTATTGGGTGTTTTGATCAGCAAGGTTTGTTTTCAAACATCATGAAGCCTGTGCCTTTTTTTGTCCTCCACGTGCCTTCCTGAAACATTCCTCTTCCACCACGTCTACAAACATCTCCACAGTCTCTGGGCAGTCTCTAAGCTCTCTCTAAGCTAAGATCTCTGCCTTTCCTTCCTGCAAGCTAAGATCTCTGCCTGCCTTCAGCCAGCATCATCCTCCCCTCTCCCAGGATGCAGGATGGAAGCGTGGAGGACGCAGCACCAAGGGCAATACTCTCTCGCCTCTTCCCAGGCACATGTTTGCTCTTCTCCTGTACACCTACCTCAATATTACATTTTCTACAAGCTCATGGCCCATCGCGGCCTCTCCTAGGCATTGTGGAAAGTATAACTTAGCACGGGGTGATGCATACTTTTGCAATGCACTCTAGCCTATAAACATTGCAGTCTGTGCAATGTTTACAGCCATGGGGCAGGGGGAGAGTTCGGGCAAGGGAGGAGGTGAGACGGGGCTGTACCTCATTGCAGAGAATAAGGACGAGGTCTAGCATCGCCCCATCTCAAGGCAAAATACATTTCCTCTCCCCCAGGGTTATTACCTGGGTGGTATGAAGCCAGGCAGCAACAGAACGGCATCGCTCCTGCTGCCGGTAGCTGCTTTGACTCTGCAAAAGGCTTTTCCTCCTGAACACACATATTGTCTGCTGGGCTTAATGCCCAGTTTGAGTTACAGAGCGAGCACCTGGAGCAGCGGTGCCCGGGAGGCAGTCGCCAGCCAGGCTGGGCCTGGGGCACGGACGAGGAGGCCGGTGCTTGCAAACAGGGCAGAGGATTCACTGGGCAGCGCTGATTGTCAGAGCAGTACGGGCTGCACTGCTGCTGGCTCGCAGAGGCGACGGCGCCGCAGCCCTCGCTGCTCCAAAAGCTGCTGGATCTGAGAATAATGGAGTGAGAAGAAAAAGGGACGTAGGAAATCAAAAGGGAAATGTTTGCTGCAACAAGATAAGCCCAAAGTGAATCATTCAAGCACAAATCAGCTGATACAAGGGCAGCTGTGAATTTTAATGGTGCCCTCCAGTGGCTACATTAGTACCTATAAATCTCCCCCAGACTTAATTAGCTAATATTTCGGATGTGGGAGGAAGCCTTTTAGAGTTCAGCTTGCATCAGAGTAACCATTTCTTCACCTACAACTGTTTTGTTGTAGGTGACAGTGGACAATGACCAAGGAAATGATTCAACAACTTTTCTACCGAAGAAACCGAATTCTGATCGCAAGGAGCTTAGTGGCGGAGTAATAAAAATAGCAATAATATGAAAATCAGCATTGTGTCAGGTGGCAGCAAAAATGCCCAGGGGGTTAAATGCAAATTCTCTTTCTTTTTCTTTTTTTTTTCTCCTGTTCGGAGCATACCTGTGTGTTTATTATTACTGCCGTGAACTTTCTCATTTCAAAGCCTCTCTCAGGCAATTCTT